>PVIA01016688.1:0-18034 GCA_004024845.1 Tonatia bakeri | reverse complement strand
AATAAGGAGATTCTGTCACTATCTTTAGCAACCTTCTTGTTCCTATGACCTACAACCATCAGGAAAGTTTGAATAGTATGGAGTTATGCGCAGAAGCAGAAAAATCCCAAGTTAGAGTCTCAGATCTATAGTGGTATGACTTTTAAATCACTCTAAGCCTTATTTAACTTACCTGTGAAATTTGAAGATAAAGACATTCGTAAAATAATGAAAGAGAGATTCTTGAAATAAACCTACACATATATTGCCAATTATTTCTGACAAAGGTATCTACTTTAGAGGGGAAAGTATAGATATAAAAAAATGGCATTGATACAATCAGTTATCTATTTGGAAAAAAATGAATTCTTATCTGTATCTCATACCTTATTCAAAAATTAATTAGAAGTGGATCATGCACTTCCATCACTAGTGGCACTAAGGAAGTTGTGCTGGGCATTTTCTCCCTGTTCAGCTGGATGGCAGTGTAGGTAAGCACAGCTCACCTCCTTGCACAACCACATCAAAATTACAACTAACAATAGAACAACCATCAATCAAAACCATCAAAAATTGAGCTGAATGGAAGTCTGACAACTATAGAATTAAAGAACAAACTACATCGAGCCTGGTAGGAGGGGCAGAGACATGGAAGGTGCTGATTTTATACCCACATGTGGCAGATAAAAATCAGGAGGAATATCTCAGGAGCAGAGTCCCAGCCCCACAACAAGCCTCCCAGGCCAGGGTTCCAGAGCCAGGAAGATAAGTCCTTCTAGCTTCTGGCTATAAAAACCAGCCCAAAATAAGGCTTTGGATGACAGAAACTGCTGGTATCCTTGGAAGTTCCTCTTAAAGGTCACACATACAGACTTATTTAGACTCTAAGCTCTAGTGCAAGGGCAGCAGATTTAAAGACACCAAAGACATACAGGGTTGTGGGGGGAACTGAATTGCTCAGCATTGGGTAAGAGCTGGGGGCAGCTTTTTCTCAGAAAGAAGTGCTGGCAGAGGTCAATGTTCATTTTCTGAGCCTTCTCCTGACACAGTCATATAGCTAGAAAGCAGGCTCCATATTTCAGGCTATACCAACCTGGCTCACACTGTTTGCCTCACCTGTTGATTCTTTGAGGCTCTGGCCCACCCAACTTTTGGATTAATACAAGCTGTTTCCAGTGGCTTTTCCAAAAGAATGGCTTATCTTGTCCCATGCTTCAGATTTTACTAAATTCTCTCAAACAAGCAGCATCTGGCTTCAGGTAGACCACCCCATACCTCTTACTAAGTTGTCCCAGGCCCGGCACTAGTAACAGCCGACTTTGGTCTGCAGCTTGGCCTCACCAGGCCACCTCTAAGCCAAGCACAATTAGCAAAAAGCTGTAGATCACTTTGTAGATTATGCTGTATGACTTCAGACAGAGCACAAAAAGGTGGCTGACCTTGGACATGCCAACATTAACCGAGGCTGAACTACAACCTGAGGGTATACACAGCCAACACAGTGGGCACACCTTGGGTACCCTTCTTGGGTAATAGAGGAGGCTGTGCCACTGGACCCTACAGGATGCCTACTACATTAGGCCACTCTACCAAGCTTAGGAGATGTAGCTGCTCTACTTGGTACATAGAAACAAACACAGGGAGGTTGCCAAAATAAGGAGACAAAAAAGGAAAAGAAAAAAAGAAAAGAAAAGAAAAGAAAACATGGCCCAAATAAAAGAACAGAACAAAACTCCAGAAAAAGAACTAAACAAAAGGGAGACAAACAAGCTACTAAATGCAGAGTTCAAAACACTGGTTATAAGGTGAAACGATTTTCAAACCTCACTTAAAACACACTGCAAACGGCTTGTCAAAACCCGAGAAATCATCATGCATAGAAACAGTTTTCTTTAGGGAAGTCAGGAAGGGAGAAAACCCTCTAGTGGGGAGAGCCCTCGGCTAGCCCCCTCGTGGGGAGCGCCCCGTTCCCTTGTCCCAATGGGTTTTATTCTTGAATACCAATACAGTTTGCAAATTATAAGTAGTTAGCTTTTGAAAGGTGCTAGCAGATTTCCTACTGGGATGCTAAGCCAGAGATTTTGGGATTTTATCATTTAAAAAGACTACAGGACTTAAAGCTTAGATTTGTTTCCTGCCCATGACTTCATATTCTAATTAAAGAGCATCTTCCAGCAAGCAAATCTCACAGGATCTTTGCATATTCTTTGTCCCAGGCCTGATTACCCTGGGGGTCCGCCGTCTCTGGTCTGAGTCGCCCCTTTTTCTAACCCCTGAGAAGGGCTGGAGACAGAGGCAGCAAGGAGACTTGGATTTCTCATATCTAAGTACAAAGACTCAGGCTAAGAGGGGGCAGGGGTAGATGTCGATCACCCCTTCCTTTCCACAGCCCCTTCATTTCCACAGCCTTGTGAGTCTCATTCCACAGGCCTTTATGAGATCAGCTCCTGGCTTAGGTCACTCCTCTCTGAGGAGTCTTACCCATCATTAGAAACTGATCTAGCATTTAAAGGTCAGGCACAGAACAGGTAGCGTTCATGCCAGGGGAATAAGTTTTGTCTCCTTAGTGGCTCCTGGTCTGGAGGTCTCTCACTCAGCCTAAGTCACAGGGGGTCACAGCTTCCTGAGACTAGGCAGGGCGGCCCTCAACAATAAGGATGCTCAAGGAACTTGGGAGAAGAATAGAGAAACTCAGAGAGAACTTCAACAGCATAAAAAAGGACATGGGAACCAGTCAGAAATGAAGGATACGCTAACTGAAATAAAGAACAATTTAGAGGAAATCAACAGTAGAGTGTATGAAGCTTAGAATCAAATTGGTGATTTGGAATATAAGGAAAAAAAAAACCAACCAATCAAGACAACATGAAGGAAAAAGAATACATCCCCCCAAAATGAGGATAGTATAAGGAACCTCTGGGACAACTTCAAGTGTACCAACATTCATATCATGAGGGTGCTGGAAAGAGAAAAGAGAGCAAGAAATTGGAAACCTATTTGAAAAAATAACAACAGAAACTTCCCTAACTTAGTGAAAGAAATAGACATACAAGACCAGGAAGCACCAAGAGTCCCAAACAAGATGAACCAAAAGAGGCCCACACCAAGACACATCATTATTAAAATGCAAAATATTAAAGACAAAGAGAGAATCTTAAAAGAAGCAGGAGAAAAGAAGTTGCCTACAAAAGAGCCCTCATGAGACTGATAGCTTATTTTCACAGGCTAGAAAGGAGTGGCAAGAAAGATTCAAACTGATGGAAAGCAAGGACCTACAACCAAGATTACTCTACCCAGCAAAGCTGTCATTTAGAATCAAAGGACACATAAGAAAAAACTAAAGGAGTTTATCGTCACCAAACCAACATTACATGAATTGTTAAAGGGCCTTCTTTAAGAAGATGAAAAAAATAAAATATATGAATAATAAAATAGCAACAAATATATGGGTATCAACAATTGAATCTAAAAAACAAAATAAACAAAGAAGCAGAACAGTAACAGAATCACAAATACAGAGAACATTTTGATGGTTGCCAGACGGGAGGAGTTGGGGGACTGAGCAAAAAGGGTGAGGGGTTAAGAAGTACAATTTGGTAGTTACAGAATATGGAGATGTAAAGTACAGCTTAAGAAATAGAGTAGCCAAAAAACATTTATGCATGACCCATGGTCATGGACAATAGGTAGTGCATTGCCTGAGGGAGTGGTGGGGAGGCTGAGGTGGAGGAGGGTAAAGGTGAGAAAAATGGGACAACAGTAATAATGAAATCAGTAAAATATAATTGTTTTTTTAAAAATTAAGTCATACCTAAACACAAAGCTAAAGCTATAAAATGTATATAAAAAAACATATGATAAAATCCTGGCAAATTTGAGATTGGCAAAGATTTCTTATGTGCTAGCTACAAAAGAAAAAAGGAAAAAACAGGATAAATCAGACTTCATCAAAGTAAAAACTTCTATTATCCAAAAGAATAGAAGAAAAGAAAATAAAAAGAATATGCAGACTGTAAGAAAATACCTGCCATGCATTCCTGATTTAAAAAACAAAAAAACATGTAACAGGAACATGATAGAGAACTCTTAGAATTCACAAAAAAAGGAAGAAAAGCATCCAATAAAAAATAGGCAAAATATTTATACAGAAAAGTCACAAAGGAAGATAGTCAAGTGAACAATAGCCAGATAAAAAGATTCTCAACATCATTAGACATTACGGAAATGCGACTTTAAATCACAATGATGTAGGTAATACTTCATACCCACTAGGATAGCTGAAAGGAAAGACTGACAATACCAAGTATTGATGAGGATGTGGAGCTAGTAAAACACTCAGTTTTCTGTTGGAAGAGTAAATTGTAAAAAGTGGTATGACCACTTTAAAAATGGTCAGATGGCTTTTCATAAAGTAAATCTTATGCTTACAGAAGACACGGTAAGTATTTACACAACAGAATACAAATATATGAACATATGAACAAAATCTTACATCCAAAAGTTTATACTAGTTTTAATCATAATAGCCCCAAACTGGAAACAAACCAAATCCATCAATAGATGAATATATAAACTACTTCTAGTCACTCCATGAATTGAGGGGTATTCTACTCTAGCAATGAAAAGGAATACATTTATGCAATAACATGAATGAATTTTTAAAGCATTATACTAAATGAAAGGAGGTATTATGAATCCTAAATTCTGGGAAGCTTATTTAAATATTGCCAAAGTATTGGGAAGGGCAGCTGCTGGCACCCAATGAGATATCCTCATTCCTGCTATTTTTTGTTGTTCTTGTCACACAGGTCACTACTGTATGGCCTTAACTTCTGATAAAGACCCTTTCAGCTGTTACTCCCAGCTGTTACTCCCAGCTGTGGCCCCTCACTCTCCCTCTGGCAGGGGGCACTCAGCAGGAGGATTTACCAACTTGAGCGTCTCCCACATTGAAATTATTTCACTGTTCTTACATAATGCTAAGTGTCTGGTCAGTACCATATGCCTGGACCTATGTTGTAAACAGACAACTGAGGCAGGTAGGTGGGTGGTGGGGATTGTGATGAACTGGAGAACAATTTGTCTGTTGAAAGAGGGTACTAGTATTCAACTGTAGTAGATGCTTCTACATCCTCATGTAGATCAATGTTCATAGGTCTTGTGGTTTTCAGCAAAATGGAAATAAAGATTTATGTGAAATTTCCCAACAGCAGGCCAGATCTAGCCTGTGGATATCTGTATTAGTTTTCCATTGCTGTTGTAACAAATAATCTCAAATTCAGTGGCTTGTATTCTGTTCAATCTCAGTGAATTTATTATTCTGTTCAATAGGTTAGAAGTCCAACATAGTTTTCCCCAGGATAAAATCAATGTATGGCTGGCTGCATTCCTTTCTGAAGATTCTCAGGGAGATTCTGTTTTCTTCCTTTTTCCCAGCTTCTAAAGTCACCCATGGCCCTCTTCCATAATCTTCAAAGCCAGCCATGTCTCTTTTTCCTTTTCTGTTGTCACACCTTTCTCTGACCACAGCTGCGAAAGGTTATCCACTTCGAAGAATTCATGTGATTAGATGGGACCCAAGTGGATAATTCAGGATAATCTTCCCATCTCAAGCCCCTTAACTTTAGTTGCATCTGAAAATTCCCTTTCACCATATAAATTGACATATTCACAGATTCTGGCATTAGGATTGTGGACTGGTTTTTTTGTTTGTTTTAAATTCTGCCTATCGTAGGTACCAGATGTGACATCTGACCTAGATGTTCTCTAATATCACCTCTACTCTGAGATTCTTTCTACTCCCTAGAAAAGAGCTCCTCCTATGCTTTCTGTTCTCCTGGGTTTATTAAGATGCTTTCACACTTGTCCAAAGGTTCTGATGGAGGCGGGTTGTGAATGCTTGGAGTTTCCTCAATCCTTCTCAGGAATTTGCAGGTGCCTGGGGAAGCCCTTGTTTCTTTGCTGACTCTCTTGAGTATCAAGAGAGGATCTTGGCTCAGGGAGTAGAGGAAACATCTTACTCTGGCCTGATCTGAGTGGACAAAATCCTTAGTAACCTCAGAGCTAATCTTTTCAGTTCGTTTCAAAGTCACAGTTTGTCTTTGCCTCGAGGCTGTGGGTGCTAATGTCTGCCCTCGCATGAAGATCATCAGGCTCCAGAGATGCACAAGTGAACAATGAGGACCCTGCCTTCAAGGAATTTACAATCTGGTGGGGACATCATTTGAAAAGTGACAATTAACAGATAATGGAATTGTGGGTCAGGCATGCTGTGAGAAGCTGTAAGGTCTCAGCTTGTTTCACAATGTCTTGATGATGGGTAACGTCTCTAGTTTGAGCACAGGGCATGATCCTAACTGAGTTCTAAGGTTTTTGTAGTGCAGTTGTGAGTAAGAAAACCCCCAGGTTTAAACCTTCTCTAAATAATGTCCCTGGACCCTTCTCACCCCTCACCCCCAACATCCTCACCTCTGTTTTATTTAGCTTGAAACTGAGCCAGTCGGCTTTCATGTGAGTCCTTAGCTCAGCCAGGCACTGAGTAAGCTCTAAAGCTACACTGTCAGAGTAGATAAAAAGGAGATGTAGTGCAGAGTATCATTAGTGTGCTGATGATATTCCAATATTTGCATTAAGAAACCATAAATATTTTAAATCAAAATTCAGAAATTCCTTGTGCCCAGCCTGATTTTCATAGGAATACCCAAAGAACTTTGGGTGAGGCATTTCACAGAATCAGTGAGAAAAGATGGATTGATCTTGGCTGGAAAGAAGAGTTGAAATGAAAACTCTAAGCTAACATAGGTCATGCATTTCTGGGGCATTCTTTTGTAGGTGTGTATGATTCTATAAAATTGAATTTGATTCTTTTTACTGTGACTTCTAAAAAATTATACTCTTTCTTGTGCAAAATAGAGTCTTTTTTTTTCTCCTTTAGACATTGAGTATAGCAAGTAAAACAGAATGTCAAAATATTCTAGTTAAAATGCACAATGTCAGAAATTCAGCATCATTGCTATTATGTTAGAGCAGCATGGTACCTAAGAACAATGGAACCAAAATGAACTCTTCCAGACCTAGTCTGCTTTATTTGAGCACAGCATGTTTCTTAGTACAAATTTCCGTGATTGACAGCAATCTTGACAGTGGGAAGAAGTTTATGGATATCATTAATGACAAAAGGTGAAAGCTTTTAGGTAATTTTTTATAAGATGTATTATACCTTTCATACTAATATGGTATGAGGACCTTTACCAAGATGAGGTTGATAGAACTTCAAATGAAAATCTAACGTGTGCCGTTATGCCTATATGCAGAAGCAGCTTCACAACTTTTCTGAAGCTTAAGTGGGTGGCTAAGTTTATCAACTAGAAATGTGACAAAGAGGAGAAGCCATTATGAATTTTTTGGGCTTCCCCCTTCATCTATGATCGGTTACTCAGCCAAAGCTCTCTTTGACGCTGATGGTACTCAGTCTGTATTAAACAGTGCACTTAATCTGACGCTTGGCAAATAAGATTGCTGTTAAGACACTAGACAGAAAAGATGTGCTTAAACTCCAGGAAATGACATTAATGTTACCATAAATGGAAAATCAAATTGTCATTGTCTCAGGAGTAAAGGGGAAAAAAGTCTATTTATACCAGACACATCACAAAATTAAGTTACTTCACATAAAATATGGATTACTTGAGTCCCCAGAGAAAACCATTGCATATAGGCAAATACAAAAACAGTTTTGACTAAAACAGAAATGAAATTAACTTAGGATGTGATTGGGACACCACACAAGGATAGTATTGTTAAATAGGCTCCTTATAATGAAGGGTCAGTCTGTTTCTGAGATACCAAGATCTTTTTAGTGCAAAAAATGTGGTGATGAAGACAAAGAATAAGTGGATGGGAGAGAAAGTTCCAGTAACACCTTTGCTGAGTACCCTTTCCATTGCCCAAGTCCAATTCTTATGACTTCTGCCATTTTCGAAGACTCGAAGCCTGTGAATTTGACAAACCATAGACTAAAAAATTGAACCCACATGTAAACTGTTTACAGGTTTGCTGGCCTAGAGAAATAGTGTGAGAAACACACCATAGTAGCAGCAAAAGTCAAATTTGACTATACATCTCAAATTGGAAGTATAACACTCACATTGGGTCTGTTTACCAGGATCAGCTTTAGCACTAAGAGAATTTATGTACATAAAGAACATCTTTCTTAGTTCTCTCAGCTTGTTGAAGAACATCTTCAGCAGAGAATGGTCACCATGGAAAGGCCTATTACTGGGGAAAAGCATTGTTTGTTTTGTGCTTTATTACTGTAAGTGCTAAAACTATTAACAGCTTTGCTAGAGTAAAGACGGTTATGTTTCAAATATGTAAGTGGTCCCAGAGCTTGAAGAACTCAAATGCAGGCTTTTATTTTAGCCTCAGGCAGGTCCTTCAGTCTTTGTCTTTCAATTTCATCTTTCTCCATATCTCAGTGGGCAACTCTACAGCCTCCCTCAACAGAATTGCTAACAGCCTAAGGACACTCATGCTATCTTCAGGGCTTATCTGACACTGGGAGACAGAACAAATGTCTGTACACTGCCAAGAGTGATCAGGCAATGCTTTAGGGACTAGTCTTACTCCTAGGGGCATTATCTTCCTGGCATTGGGCATTTTGCAGTCTGTAATCTGGCGTGATTGCAGAGACAAATTGTAATGGTATAGCAGTTACTTCTGAGTTATTACCAAATGCTGAAACTTCTTTCTACATGTATATATGTCCCGAGGAGACCCAAGATGGCAGAGGAGTAAGTGGAAAGTACACTAACCTCTTCCCAGGGTCAATATGAAATTACAACTGAATTGTAGAGAAATCATCTGAATAACCAACTGAACACTAACTGAAGAGAATCCTATAACCAAAGACAGACAGAAGAAATCACATAACTACAACGAGACTGGTAGGGAGGGTGGAGGAGGCACAGCAGGGCTGGCTGGGCTCCACGGGATGCAGTTGAAGGGCTAGAGGGATATTTCAGTGCCTGGAGTTTCCCCCCAATACATATGGGGTCTAAACCCTGACAAGCTGGGTTCCCCTGCCTATAGCACCAGAACCAGGGAAGGAATCTAGTTAACATCCAGCTGTGAAAAGAAGCAGGGTTTATATCTGCCAGGAAGAGATGGCTGGAACTCAGAGAGACTGTTAAAAGGGTAATACATGAAATACTGTTTACAGCCACTTACCCTGGGCTGAAGCACAGGGAAGGCAAAGTGGGCTAGAGACACATGAGGAAAGTCTGAGACTTGTGGCTCTGCCATTAAAAGAGAACAAAAGGAACAGCTATCAAGATTCCAATGCTGAGTCATTCCCCATACTGCAGAGGCTATCTTTCTTAGGCAGTGCACTCCCCTCCAAATGGTATCATCCTGAAGGGAAGGAAAAGCCTCTCACACAAGGAATTACTCTGCCTCCCCCTGTGGAGTTTAAACTGGGCTGCTGAGTATAGCTTTAGGCTAGATCATGGATTAAGTTTAACAACTAAGACAGATCTCTGTGAGCTGAGACTTTAGCTTATGCTCCCTTGGGCCTGGTGTAGGTAAAAGCTGGCCTTGGTATGCAACCAGGTTCTTTCTGCACATGAACAGGCCCAGTAGAGGGAGTTCACACAATCACAGATTGACAAAAATATGGTCAGGGATTTTATCACCCCATTGACTTCAATGGATAGATCTTCCACACAGAAAATCAATAAGGAGCCCTGGCTGATCTGGTTGTGTGGATTGAGTGCCAGCCTCAGAACCAAAGGGTCACTGGTATGATTCTCAGTCAGGGTTGCAGGGCAGGTCTCCAGTAGGGGGTATGTGAGAGGCAACTACATCCTCTCTTTCTCCCTCCCTTCCCCTCTTTTTAAAAATAAATCAATAAAATCTTAAAAAAAAAAAGAAAATCAATAAGGAGCCACTGCCTTAAACCACACACTAGAGCAAATTGATATATTCAGAGTATTTCACCCCAAAGCAGCAGAATATACATATTTTTCTAGAGCACATGGAATGTTTCCTAGAAAGACCATATGTTAGAACACAAAACAAGTCTCAATAAATTTAAAAAGAATGAAATCATATAATGTATCCTGAGCATAACACTGTGATTCTGGAAATCAATCACAAAAACACTGAAAAACATGCAAAGACATGGAAGCTAAGTAACATGATATTAAACAATGAATGGCCCAACAAGGAGATCAAAGAATAATTCAAAATTACCTTGAAACAAATGAAAGTGGGTACACAACAATCCAAAATCTGTGAGACACTGGAAAAACAATCCTAAGAGGGAAATTCATAGCATGACAGGTGTATCTCAAAAAAAAAAAAAAAAAAAAAAAAAAAAAAAAAAAAAAAAAAAAAAAAAAAAAAAAAAAAAAAAAAAAAAAAAAAAAAAAAAAAAAAAAAAAAAAAAAAAAAAAAAAAAAAAAAAAAAAAAGAAAGAAAGAAAGAAAAAGAAACACAAGAAAAAGTTCAAATAAGTAATCTAACTTTACTACTTAATGGAATTTGAAAAAGAACAACAAAGCCAAAAGTGAGTAGAAGGAAGAAGAAAACAATAAAAATTAGAGCAGAAATAAATTAAAGTCTTAAAAAATGATACAAAAGATCAATGAGTCCAATGGTTGTTTATTTGAAAAGATAAACAAGATTGAAAACCTTTACCAGACTCATCAAAAAAAAAAAAAGAGGACCTAAATAAATAAAATCAGAAGTGAAAGATGAGAAATAACCACTTACCCCAAAGAAATAGAACGGATTATAAGAAAATCTTATGAACAACTATATGTCAACAAACTGGACAACCTGGATAAAATGGATAAACTCCTAGAAACATACAGTCTTCAAAAACCAAATCAGGAATAATCAGAGAATCTGAACACACAGATTACACATAGTGAAACTGAAGCAGTACCAAAAAACAAAAGCCCTGGACTGGATGACTTCACAGGTGAACTTTACCAAACATTCTAGATGAACTAACACCTCTCCTTCTCAAACTATTTCCAAAAATGTAAGAGGAGGGAAGTATCCCAAGCTCATTTTATGGGACCTGCATTATCCTAATTCCAAAACCAGATAAAGACATTACAAAAAAGAAAATTACAGGCCAAAATCCATGGTAAACATATATGCAAAAATCCTCAACAAAATATTAGGAAACCAAATACAGCAATGCATCAAAAATATCATACACTATGATTAAGTGGAATTCATTTCAGCTTTGTACATTTGCAAATCAACAAATGTAATTCACAACACAAACAAAATGAAGGATGAAAATATCACATGATCACACTGATAGATGCAGACAAAGCATTTGATTAAATCCAGAATCTGTTTATGATTTAAAAAATCTTAGCAAAGTAGGGATAGAGAGAATATTCCTAAACACAACAAAGGCCATATATGACAAATTCACTGCCAACAAATCCACACTCAATGGGAAAAACTTCAAGTGTTCCCCTTAAGATTGGGATCCAGACAGGAATGAAAGCTTTCCCCTCTCTTATTCAACACAGTACTGGAAGTCCTAGCTACAACAGACAAGAAGAAATAAAAGGCATCTGAATTGGAAAGGAAAAATAAAACTACGTTCATTTGCAAATGACATGATTCTGTACATACAGAATCCCAAAGATTCCACAAGGAAACTACCAACTACCAGCATTTATAAACAAATTCAGCAAAGTAGCAAGATACAAAATTAATATATGCCAGTAAGAACTAACAGAAAGGGAAATTAAGAAAACAATCTCATTCACAATTGCTTCAAAAGGAATAAAATACCTAGGAATAAACCTAACCAAGTATGTAAAAGACCTGCATCCAGAAAATTTAGGAGATAGTGAAGAAAAAACAAAGAAGATACAAAGAAGTGGAAGTACATAACATGCTCATGGATAAGAAAAATTAACATCATTAAAATGCCCGTGCTACAAAGAGAGATCTACATATTCATCACAACTCCAATGAAGATTCCAGTGATGTATTTCACACATCTAGAACAAATATTTCAAAAATTCATATGGAACCACAAAAGGCCCTGCATAGCAATAGCAATCCTGAGAAAGAATAACAAAGTTGGAAGAATAGCACTACCGAATATGAAACTATACTGTAAGGCCATCATAGTCAAAACAGAATGGTATTGGCATAAAAACAGACACATAGATCAATGGAACAGAACAGAGAGGCCAGAAATAAGCCCACACTTTTATAGTAAATTAATATTTGAGAGAGGAAGCAAGTACATGTAACGGGTAAAAATAGTGTAGTCAATAAATGGTGTTGGGAAAATTATACAGGAAAATGCGGAAAAATGAAACTAGACCATCTTTTTATACCATACACAAGATTAAATTTAAAATGGACTGAAGATCTAAATGTTTGACCTGAAACCATAAAATCATAGAAGAAATCATAGGCACCAAAATCTCAGACATTGCTCATAGTAATATTTTATCAGATATATCTCCCCAGGCAAGGGAAACAAAAGAAAAAATAAGCAAATAGGATTGCATCAAATAAAAAGGTTTTGTACAGGAAAGGAAAACTTCAACTAACTAAAAAGACAACACACAGAATGGGAGAACATATTCACTGGTAGATCTGAGAAGGGGTTAATATCCAACATTTATAAAGAATTTATGAAATTCAACACTGAAGAAACAAATAACTCAATTGAAAAATGGGCAAAGGACCTGAATAGACAATTCTCCAAAGAGTATATACAGATGGTCAATGAACATATGAAAAGATGCTCAACATCACTAACCACCAGAGAAATGCAAATTAAAACCACAATGAGATACCATCTCACACTTGTCAGAATGGCCAGCATCAATAAATCAACAAACAACTAATGCTAGTGAGGATGTGGAGAAAGGGGAACCCTTTTGTGCTGTTGGTGGGAATGAAGATTGGTGCATCCACTGTGGAAAGCAGTGTGGAGATACATGAAAAAATTAAAAATGGATCTGCCTTTTCACCCAGCGATCCCACTTCTGGGAATATATCTGCAGGAACCCAAAACACTAATTTGGAAGAACATAAGCACTCCTAGGTTCATTGCAACATTATTTATAATTGCCAAGATGTGGAAGCAGACCAAGTGTCCAGCAGTTGATGAGTGGAAAAACAATAGGACATTTATACAATAGAATACTACTTGGCCATGAAAAAGAAGAAAGTTTTACCCTTTGTGACAGTATGGATGGGTCTGGAGAACATTATGCGAAGTGAAATAAGACAGTCAGAGAAAGACGAGTACCGTATGATTCCACTCATATGTGAAATCTAATGAACAAATTGAACTAACAAGCAGAATAGAGACAGACTCATAGACAGCAAGATGACAGCTAAGGTACAGGAGGATGTTAAGGGGCAGAGGGATCAACCAAAAAGGAAAAAGGACTCATGGACATAGAAAACAATATGGTGATTGTTGGGGGTAAAGGGGTGTAAGAGGACTAATGGAAAAATACAATAAAAGCAAATAAATAAAGTCCAGAGATTTAACTAGGCTAGTTACATTTTATTTGTATTTTCACTCATTGAAATAACTTTTGAGAACAAACACTGGTGTTGGAAAATGAGATTAAATGTATATTATATATAAATATACATTATATTATATATTATAGTACATATTATATAACATATTATATATAATATATATTT
Source organism: Tonatia bakeri (assembly GCA_004024845.1). Taxonomy (NCBI): domain Eukaryota; kingdom Metazoa; phylum Chordata; class Mammalia; order Chiroptera; family Phyllostomidae; genus Tonatia; species Tonatia bakeri. The sequence goes on along the minus strand of PVIA01016688.1, from coordinate 4,339 downwards.
ATTTTATATATTATATAATATATTATATATGTATATATGGCACAATATCCAAAGATATAATGATCTAACAGGATAAAGCAGATGTGGAAACAAATATTAGTATGTAATGCAATCAGAGCTATAAGGGGCCATGTGAAGTACTTTCTGAGTACCAGGGATTGATAGGAGTAACTTCATCTCAGGATCACCCAGAACAACTTCCAGTCCTGTAAGCGCCATTCATGGCAAGTGCCCTATAAGAACCATGTAAAATAAAAGTTGTATATCACATTTTTACTGTACCTTTTCTATACATAATAAGACTGCTATGGTATATATGGCATATAACTGTTTCTAGGCTATGAACCTGAATAGTGTGTTACTGTACTAAATACTGCTGGCAATTTTTTTGCTTTATTTACTTTATTCTTTTATTGTTCACATACAGTTTTCTGCCCTTTTCCCCACCCCCTCCCCACTACCCCAGACCTCTGCACCTCTCTCCCCTGTTTCCACCCCTATTCCTTGTTATTGTCCATATGTCCTTTATAATTGTTCTTGTAAACCTTTCACCCTTTACCCCCATTGTCCTCTCCCCTCTCCCCTCTGGTCACTGTCAGCCTATTCTCAATTTATATGTCTTTGACTATGTTTTGACTGCTTGTTCATTTTGTTCATTAGGTTCCTGTTAATGGTGAGATCATCTGTTATTTGTTTTTCATCTCCTGGCTTATTTTACTTATTGCTCTCCAGTTCCATTGCTCTCCAGTTCCATCCATGCTGTCATAAAGGGTAGGAACTCCTTTCTTTCTGCTGCATAGAATTCCGTTGTGTAAATGTATCATAGCTTTTTGATCCATTCATTTACTGATGGGCACCTAGGTTGCTTTCAGCACTTGGCTATTGTGAATTGTGCTGCTGTGAACATTGGGGGGCATAGGTTCTTTTGGATTGGTGTTTCAGGGTTCTTAGGATATAATCCTAGTAGTGGAAATGCAGGGTCAAAAGGTAGATCCACTTTTAGTTTTCTGAGAAAATTCCATACTGTTTTCCATAGTGGTTGTATCAGTCTGCATTCCCACCAACAGTGCACTAGGGTTCCCTTTTCTCCACAACCTCTCCAACAATTATTGTTTGTTGCTTTGTTTATGATGGCCATTCTGACTGGTGTGAAGTGGTATCTCATTGTGGTTTTAATTTGCATCTCTCTAATGGCTAGTAATACTGAGCAGCTTTTCATGTGTCTCTGGACCCTCTATATGTCCTCCTTGGAGAAGTGTCTGTTCAAGTCCTTTGCCCATTTTTTTAATTGGGTTGCTTGTCTTCTTAGAGTGGAGTCCTGTGAGTTCTTCATATATTTTGGAGATCAAACCCTTGTCTGAGGTATCATTGACAAATATGTTTTCCCATATGGTTGTTTCTCTTTTCATTTTAATGCTGTTTTCTTTAGCTGTGCAGAAGGTTTTTTTTTGTTTGTTTTTTTATGAGATCCCATTTGTTTATTCTTTCCTTTATGTCTCCTATGTAGGGGACATATCAGTGAAAATATTGCTGCATGGAATATCTGAGATTTTCATGCCTATGTTCTCCTCTAGGACTTTGATGGTGTCACGACTTATATATAAATCTTTATCCACTTTAAGTTTATTTTTGTGTATAGTGTAAGTTGGTGATTGAATTTCATTTTTTTGCATGTAGCTGTCTAGCTGTCCCAACACCATTTGTTGAAGGGGCTATTTTTACTCCATTTTATGCTGCTGCCCCCTTTGTCAAATATTAATTGATGGTAGAAACATGGGTTTATTTCTAGGCTCTCTATTCTGTTCCATTGGCCCATGTGTCTATTCTTATGCTGGCACCAGGGTTTTTTGATTACAGTGGCCTTGTAACACAGTTTGATTTCAGGTATTACCTGATATCCATCCTACTTTACTCTTCTTTCTCAAAATTGCTGCAGCTATTCAGGGTCATTTATGGTTCCATATAAATTTTTGAAGTGTTAGTTTTAGGTCTGTGAAAATGCCATTGGCACTTCAATAGGTATTACATTGAATCTATAAATTGCTTTGGGCAGTATGGACATTTTGATGATGTTCATTCTTCCAATCCACGAACACAGTATATGTTTCCATTTGTTTGTGTCTTCCTTGATTTCTTTCTTCAGTGTTGTGTAGTTTTCTGAGTACAGGACTTTTACCTCCTTGGTTAGGTTTATTCTTAGATATTATATTTTTCTTGTTGCTATATCAAATGGGATTTTCCCCCCAATTTCTGTTTCTGATGTTTCATTGTTGGTATACAAAAATGCTTTTGATGTCTGGATATTGACTTTGTATCCCACTGTTTTTTTAAGTTCATTTATTAAGTTGAGCAGTTTTTTGGTGGAGTCTATAGGATTTTCTATGTACACTATCATGTCATCTGAAAACAATGAAAGTTTTTCTTCCTCTTTTCCAATTTGGAAACCTTTTATTTATCTTTCTTCTCTGATTACTGTGGTTAGGACTTCCAATACTATGTTAAATAGGAGTGGTGAAAGTGGACAACCTTGTCTTGCTCCTGATCTTGGTGGAAAAGTTTTTAGTTTTTGCCCATTGAATACGATGTCGACTGTAGGTCTCTCATATATGACTTTAATTATGTTGAGGATTGCTCCCTCTATTCCTTCTTTGCTGAGTATTTTTATCAGAAATGGGTACTGTACCTTATCAAATGCTTTTTCACATGTAATGATATAATCATGTGATTTTTGTCTATGTTTTTGTTTATGTGATGTATTACATTTATTGATTTGCAAATATTGTACCATACTTGCATCCCTGGGGTGAATCTCATTTGGTCATGGTGTATGATCTTTTTAACGTATTACTGAATGTGGTCTGGCAGTATTTTGTTGAGGATTTTAGCATCTATGTTCATCAGGGCTATTGGCCTAAAGTTTTTGTTCTTTGTTGTGTCTTTATCTGTTTTTGAGATTAGGATGATGTTAGCTTCATAAAAAGAGTTGGGAGTCTTCCATCATTTTGGATTAGTCTATAAAGGATAGGGGTTAGCTGTGTGAAGCATAGGAATAGTCTGTGAAGGATAGGGGTTAGCTCTTTCTTAAATGCTTTGTAGATTTCTCCTGTAAAACCATCCAGTCCAGGGCTTTTATGTGTCAGTAGTTTTTTGATAATGCTTCAATTTCATCAGCTGTTATTGATCTGTTCAGTCTTTCTGCTTCTTCTTCATTGAGTTTTGAGAGATTATGTTTTTCTAGAAATTTGTCCATTTCATCCAGGTTTTCAAATTTCTTGGTATATAGTTCTTTGTAGAAATTTCTTACAATTCTTTGTATTTCTGTGGTCTCATTTGTAATCTCTCCTCTTTCATTTCTGATTGTGTTTATTTGGGTCTTCTCTCTCTTTTTTTTGTGATGAGTCTGCTTAAAGGCTTGTTGATTTTGTTTATCTTTTTAAACAATCAGCTCCTGGATTTATTGATCCTTAGAATTGTGCTTTTAGTCTCTATGTTGTTTAATTCTCCTCTGAACTTGGTTATTTCTTTCCTTCTACTTGCTCTGGGCTGTCTTTGTTGTTGTGCCTCAAATTCTTGTACCTGTAGGGCTCAGTTGTTTATTTGAAATGCTTCTTTTTTTTTTTTTTAGATTGGTCTGTATCACTATGAACTTCCCTCTCAGGACTGCCTTCACAGAATCCCATAAGTTTTGGGTCATTGTGAGTTCATTTTCATTTGTTTCCAGAAACTGTTTGATTTCTTCCTTGGTGTCCTTCTTGATTTATAGATTGGTTAATACCATGCTATTCAATCTCCATGAGTTTGAGTGTTTTTGAGTTTTTTCCTTGAGGTTGGTTTCTATTTTCAGTCCCTTGTGGTCGAGAAAATGCTTGATATGATTTCAATTTTCTTGAATTTGTTGAGGTTTGTTTTGTGTCCTACTATGTGGTCTAGCTTTGAAAATGTTCCATGTGCATTTGAAAAGAATGTATATTTTGCTTCTTTGGAATGAAAGGCTCTATATATATATCAGTAAAGTCCATTATATCTAGGACATTGTTCAATGCAGCAACATCTTTGTTGCTATTTTGTTTGGAAGATCTATCCATTTTTGACAGTGGGGTGTTGAAATTCCCTACTATAATTGTGTTGCTGTCAATATTTTTCTTGAAGTCCTCCAAGATTGCCTTTATGTACTTGGGTGCTCCTATGTTGGGTGCATATATATTTACAATGTGCATGTCTTCTTGATGGATTCTTCCCTTGAGTATTATGAAGTGTTCTTCTAGGTTTCATTTTATGGCTCTTTTTTGAAGTCTATTTTGTCTGATATGAGTGCTGTTACCATTTTTGTTTTTTTTTT
>PVIA01016687.1:0-18061 GCA_004024845.1 Tonatia bakeri | reverse complement strand
CCTCTCAGTGCACCTGCCGCAGGAGCCAGGTCCCTCCCCAGTGCAGTCGTCACACCTGCCTGTGACCCCCAGTGTTTCAGGGATGCAGTGGCAGACGGTTTGTGGGGGCATTGGACACCTGGCCTGGGCCTCCACCCGTGTTCGGGGCCGAGGTCTGTGGGCTCCAGAGGGACCTGGCACACGTGCCTCTCAGTGCTTCACAGGCACGGACAGGCGTGCCGCCGGCCCCGGTGACCACTGCAGCGGTCCCTCCTCGCCGCCTCCACGGTGGGCTGTCTTCAGGCGGGTGGGCGCTCCCTGATGCAGACCCTTTCAGAACGCCTTTCTTGTTTGGGTGCTCCTGGGTGCAGGGGTCAGGAGGATGACCCGCAGACGGGGGTCAAGCCCCCACCCCATCTCACGGCCTTGTGGGATGTCTCCACTGGGGCAGTCTGAGGGCCTGGGTACCATCTTCCTGTTCTCCCCGGCCACCTCTGTTCAAGGCTCTCCTCCAGGGCCCTCTTCCAGGAAGCCCCTCCTGATGCTCCACCAAAATGGGGTCTTGCCTTCGTGGAACCTTCCTACAGCTGGGCTATAACACAATTAGGTCCTGCCCCGAGTGACAGTCCAGTCCTGTGCTGCATGTTCCCTCCCGAGGACGTGAGCGGCGTCCCATCCATCATCCTGTGCCAGGAACTCGGAGCGGGTGCCTACGACCCCATGGCCTAGGGGTACCAGAGCTGGAAAAGGCCTTAGGAAGCAGTTGGGGGCCTTTCTGTTTTTCTCAGGGGGACCCAAGGCCTGAGGGGTGCGAGTGCCTGGCCGGGGTCCACAGCCAGTGGTTGCCTGAGTTGACGCCGGAGCTCAGGCCCCCACCCCCAGGCAGCTATCACCTCTCCCCGGAGCACGGGCGGTCCTCGGTGGCTGGGGACATGGGGGACCTGTGTGCAGAGCTGTGGGGTGGGCGCCACCCACCCCAGGAGCAGCCCCCTGGCAGGCGTCCCCACGCACTGTGTCTGTCGCCTGGTGCCCACATCACCGGCCGGCACAGGGGCTCACTCACGTCTCTCCCTCTTCCCTTCCAGGCCAACGGAGGCTGGCAGGATGCGACCACCCCCTCCTCAGTGACGTCCCCCACAGAAGGCCCCGGCAGCGTCCACTCCGACACCTCCAACTGACCTCCCCGCACGCGCATCCCGGCCGAGCCTGCGCCCGCCAACAGGGCCAAGGGAGGGTGCCCCCGCCGGAGCGGTCAGCCTGGAGGCAGAAGCAACCAGCAGACACGTGCGTCTCTGCCCCGCTCCCTGGGGACACTGCTTTGGCCACCTGGACACTTCTTTATACTCTGTCCCCTGTTTTCTGGGTAGAAACCGCCCCCCCCCCGGCCTCTTGCTGCCACCCGGCGTCCGTCACCTCCCTGCCCATTCCCCCTGCCCTCAGCCCCTGGGTCCCTGCCCTACACATCACTGGAGGGTATTTTCAGCAGTTAGAGGAATTTAAAGAGGAAACATGCAAAGAAAACAATAAAAGTGTTTGTACGTTTTCACACTGGTGGTCTGAGGAGCCACGTGCACCTCGCCGAGCCCTCGTCCCAGGCAGCCCTCGGTCTCGCCACTGCCACTGCCTCTCGCAGGAACTCGCCACACCGCTGGCCCCGCGGCCTCCCAGCCCCATCTTCCCCGGGACTGCCACAGCCGCCTCCCAGAGGCCCGCTGCCCGGGCGCGGCCCCACCAGGCTGATTCCAGGCAGGTCAGTGGCAGAAGGCGCAAAAGGAGGAGGGCGGCGTCCTGTCTTCCCGTCGTCCCGGAGCAGCCGGACCCAGAGGTGCAGCCGGCGGAAGCCAGAACCCACCACAGAGCCAGGTGTGGGCAAGGCACGGCGAGGACAGCGTCAGGTGGAGAAGAGGGCCACGTCCCAAAACCCCACCACTGCCCTGTGCACGCACACACCTCTCACAGGCACCGCCCGAGGCCAGTCACGTGCCGTGTGGAGACACCAGCGCCGGCCACCGTGGCATCTCACCTTGCCGGCCCAGCAGAAGGACCGAGTGACTCTGCAGGCAGCTCCCAGACACTCGGACGCTCTGTGCCAGCAGCATCCAGGACCTGCACCCTGGCGCCCACACGCCACACCACACCCGCCCACGGGCCAGGTTTCCAGTGCCCCTCCTCTTGCTCACGCCCCCGAGCCTCGGGGAGCCCGGCACGGTGCTGACGGCATCTGCCGTGGGTTCGGTTCTGTTTTGTTCTGTCTCGTGCACTGGGGACATGGCGTGGCTTGGCTTACCCAGTGCTCTGTGGCACCGTGTCCTGTTCCAGAGGAGACGCTTGTGTGAGAACTCGGCCAGCACACTGCTCACTAGCCCCTGGAGGACCTGCAAGTGACGGAGGCGGGCTTTGTGCCCTGGGACTGTCCAAGGGCGACGAGTGTGCCCGGAAGCTGCTCCCCAGTGTCACCTGAGCGAGTGTCCTTCATGGCCGGCTGTGCAGCAGTGGAGGTGGCAGCTGTGCCCGTTGTGGAGAGGGTGGTGGCCTGGGCTCAGAGAGGGCGTGTGACAGACTCGAGACGCGGGTTTCCTTCGTGGACGAGGTGTAAACGTGAGCTTGGGAAGCGGTGTGTCTGAGATGCACCAGGTCTCGGTGCGTGGGGCAGCGATGCTCCTGGGCTGGCCTCCAGTTCGTGTTCACACCCCGATGCTGTCGCCGTGGGGATGGAGAGCAGGGTCTTGTTGCTCTTGGGTTTGTTTGCGTGGCCCACCTGGTTTTTAGGGTAGACATCAGCTGGAAAAGCTCGGGCCTGGTGCTCTCGGCTTGTGCTTTGGTCCTTCGGGTGCCTTGTGAGTGCTGAGTCCCCAGTCACGTCCACCCTGCCGGAGAGGCTCCTGGGTGGTGAGACCCCAAAGGGTGAGGCTGGCCCCTAACAGGTCCCAGACACTCCGTGTGGCCTGGTGCCCCCGTGAGAACAGAAGCACCCCCGTGTGAGTGTCGGTTGAGGGAGGGGTCGGTGCAGTGGGGACCCGTGGCTGCTCACCAGCACCATAGTCAAACTGGGTGCCGGCCAGGTTTTCCAGAGGGGCCATCAAGGGATGGCCCACAGTGGCAGGGACAGGAGAGCACCGCCCCGCAGCTGCCTGACCTTGCATGGGGCTCTCCTGGAGGGTCCAGTTTGGGTCGGATGGTTGCCATTTCAGGCCAATGGAAAGATCCACAGAGCCCGTTGCACCAGCAGGCAGGTCTGCGCCCTGCGGCAGCTGCACCGACTGCCATTGTCGCATGCAGCCTCTGTGTCCCTTTCCCACCTCTTCCTGCGTGGCTACACTGACATCTGGCACGGTGGCCCCGAGGTCTCGTGAGTTCAGCAAAACTTGAGAGCAGAGTCTTCCAAGGGTAGGGCGGGCGGAGCCGGCCTGGCTGCACGGCCCCCTGGGAACTCCTGCCCAGCGTGCGCGCCCACCCAGACGCCAGGCTCCTTTCCCAGTGGACGTGGGAGTGCGGCACCGTCCCGGCCCCCCGTGCCCCTCGGGTCTGCCCACCTGGAACCCCTCCACCCCCCGTCTCCGCCCTGCACGGCCCACGTGGGGGGGACACCCCCAGTCTCCCGCCCGGTGGCACCTCCTGGACTCGGCTCTCGTCTCGCTCTGCTGGTGGGTCTTCCTCTGCCAGTTGCCTTTTCTCTCACCTGCCCGCCTCCCCTTTTCCTTCCGAGTTTTATTTTTCTGCCCAGAAAAACCTGACTTCGATACCAAAAAAAGATAAAACTACAGAAACTCAAATTTAAAAGAAAAAACTTAAAAAAAAAAACAAAAAAATACTCAACGATCCTCTCAGCTTTACTAACGTTTTCCAGGCTTCTCACGACTCGCGGCCCGTCCTCGGAGTGCCGGCCACGGACGCTTGGTGAGGAGTGCTCCTGTACATTCAGATAAGGGGAAAAAACCAAAAAAGCGGTCTGAATTTAATAGTGTTTATATGAGAATTTTTAAAGCGACCCCCCTCGCACGCGACACAAGACGGGGCTCCCTCCCCCCGGGGCGCCGCCCCCGCCCCGCGTTTCTTTCGCGCCGCACTGCCCGGGTCGGCCACCCTCCCCGTTTTTCTTTTCTTGCATTTGTGAATTAGTTCAAGAATGCTAGGCAAGTGTCGAGTTGTGCACACCCATCTCTTGTTTCACGATGTTTAAAAGTGACAGTTACTCATTTTGTAAACTAAAAAGAGGAGGGCTGGGGTAGTGGGCGTTCATGCAGGTGCACCAACACACCGTTATGTTTCTTAACTTTGAGACCCAGAAGTAAGTTCTTTCCTTTATTCCTGCTCTTGAAAATATAACAAAGAAACGATGTTTTGTCTTGTGTTGCTTTTGGTTTGTTTGGGGGGGCTTTTTTTTCACCGTCAGGGTTACGACCTGGCTGTTTTCAGTCCTCACGTGTGGTGCAAGGTGATGTGAGAGGGGGACGGCGTTCAAGGGGCCGTTTCTGCTGCTTCTGTTCGGTCTCGGCACCGAGTCGGCGTCACGAAGAGCGGGCCCAGGTGGTGCCCGTGGCCCACCTGCGTGTGGGGGGCGTGATGCCCCGACACTCTGGGGAAAACCACGCCAGGGGCTCAGCTCCCCTTCGGCCTTTTAAACGTTCACGGCTCCGGCCGGGGACCTTCCATCATCGCACAGGGAAAGGTTTACCTTGTAGATGGTGAACGTCGCAGCGAGATGCCTTCTTGTCTTTCGTCCTGACGAGTAACAGCATTCCAGGGGCCTCTCCCAGCCGCAGAGGGCGCTTCTTGCAGAGGGCGCCCGCGGGCGGTGCAGGCGGTGGGCACCTCGGGCAGGCCGGGGGTCCCACTTTTGGGTGAAGAGCTGGGGGAAGCGGAGCCCGAGTCCCCCCAAGACTCCGGGCTGGGCGTTTCGGCGGCTGTGTGTGGTGGGAATGTTTTTACTGGTCACGGGGAAAAGAAGGCAGTAGGGCCAGGAAGAGACCTCCTTGTAAACGTCCCCCACGTCACAAGTGGCCGAGTGCTCTGGAAGCAGCTGGAACCTGAGCGAGAGACGGGAAGGCATGGGGAGTCGGGTGGCGGTGGGGCGCTGCTGCCCCGACACCGCCCGGGTTTGTGAGTCACGGCGAGTGACGGACGCTTCCCATCACCTTGGCGGTTTCGCTCCCTGGCCCAAAGCTTTCTGGAATCTCCTTTTTGTAACCTCTTCCCCCTTTTGTTAAAGTAAGTAAAACATGCGATGTGTCCTCCCCTCCTCGCATATGCCTCTTTTATTTTCCTTCGGCATTCCCAGTTACTTTGAAGTGTTTCCCTGGGTTGTTGGCTGTGGCCCCCGCCCCCGCCCCTGCGAAGCCCTGCTCTGTTTGGTTTTGGAAGTCGAAGCTTCTCCGCCCCCGAGAGCACAGGCCCCTCCGCTCCGGCCGAGGTCCGTGTTCTCCGGCGATGCTAACACGGTGTAGGTTTTACAGTCTCCTAATTTGTACTGGTAATGCATACTCCAAATAAATAGTTTCTTTTGTTGCAAAAAAACCTGCCCGTGTGCTGTGTGTTTCCTCCAGCGCGCCGGCCCTGGCCTTCCCCCGCCTGGGGCTGGGTTCCTGTGGGTTGCGGTCTGAACAGTCCTCCTGGTCGTTTTAAGTCCAGGCACAGTGGCCGTGGGGTGCATGACCTCAGGGGCCACCAACATGACCCAGGAAGGCGGAGGAGAAGGGAGCACGGGTCATCGAAGGGCAGGTAGTGGCTTTGCCACAAGAGGGAGCAGCCGTCTTGTGCACTTGTCAGTGACAGCTGCGCCCCACCAAGCACCAGCTGGAAGTCCAGGGAGGGGTCCCTAGTAAATCTGAGCCTGGAAGTCGGCCATTCGCCCAGCAAAGAGAAAGCCGCCCCCTTTGTCTTGTCTGTGGCCCGGTCCAAGGAGAAGTGGGACCCAGGAGACGCTCCCAGAGAAGAGACCCGGGTGGGAAGAGCCCCACCCTCAGCAGGAGGCAGGCGTTGGCACACCAGATTTGCTCACTCACTGTGTCCTGTCCCGGGGAAGCCCCTCTTCCGGGGTGTCCACACTCACCAAACCCCGGCCTTGGGGGCCTGGTCTGGTAGCATTTGGTGTCTCCGAGTTCTGGCTATGACGTCCCCTGGGCCACAGTGCCAGGTTCCCACGTGGGCAGGGGGGTGGGGCTTCTGGTCGGCATCCACCTGGGGGTGGGGGTGGGTGCTCACACCCGCTGCCTTCCCGTTTCCACAGGCGGCCCGCGGAGGCAGGTATGCCCGGGGTGTGGGTCACTCACCCTCTCCCCCCAACTGTGACTCGACTGTAACGGGTGGGAAGCAGCAAAGCCACAGGGAGTGAGTGGGGACCAGATTATCGGTTCTGCCACGGGCCAGCTGAGGCTCTGTGAAGAGGCCGTTGGCTCTCCCTGGTGTGCAGAACCTGGCCGGGGCCGAGTGCGGACCCGCCCACCCAGCCAGCTTATCAATCAGAGTGATACTCACTGTTAGAACCGAGAGACCAAAAGCCACAACGTGTTAAATGCAGACAGGTCTGTCCCCTGTCAGCCTGACCCGAACTCCACAGGTCCTGGCGCCTCCCCTCCAGGCAGTGACTCGGGAAGGCTCCTTCCACACTGTGGCTCCCGCCCCGCCCCCCAGTATGTCATCCTCCCTGGGGAGCGGCAGGAGGGGCTGGTGGGAAGGCTCACCTGTCCTTGGAAGCCTTGGCCTCCCTCCCGCTCTCGTTCCCAACTGCCCCACAGGCGGGGGTGGGGGTGGGGGTTGGTCTCTGGCCAGGCAGCCCCTTCCTGGCTCTACGGCCACTCAGCAAGTGCTTGCAGCGTTGGCCACCTGTCACACTCGGTGGCCGAAAGAACAACCAAGAGCTAAAGACCAGCCTCGGAGCTGTGTCACTGGACAGGCGCCCCCAGTACAGCACGTCCCGTGGCCATCAAAGATGGGGCTTTGGTGCCTCTTCCACAGAGGGGCGTGGCCTCGGGGGCCAGGGCTGCCCTACGGGGAGAGGAAAGGAAGCGTCCTCCTCTGTGACAGGAGACAGACACCCCCACCATTCCCAACACGCCGCCGACGTGCGTGTCCCAGGAAGGCAGCCCGGCCCCCTCGGCCGGTCACTCGCACCAGCACGTGGCTCCCCAGGGGGTCAGGACCAGGCACTTGGGAGAGTAGAGCTGTAAGGAGTTAAACTCACGAAACCTGGTGTGGGTCCCCCTCCCAGACGCCCCTCAATGCCCCTCCCTCCCGAAAGCGGCGATCGATTCTGACCGCCATTGGTCGTCCAGAACACAGCCTGCCTTCGGAGACACGCAGTGTGGAGGCCGTGCGGCCCGTGAGCCCGGGAGGGGTTTCAACCTGACCTCTCAGCCGGCCTCCTGGACGGAAAACGGGGCTCTTACTCAGTCTCCGCACCTCCGGCTCCCGTGGAAGTCACGTGGGCACGAACAGAGGGGTGGCGGGGCCATCAGCCCCGCGGCCAGGAGACGCCGCCCATGGCGTCTGGGCTTGGCCGAACTCGGAGGCCACTCTGGGCCGGGAGGGGCAAGGCAGAGAGTCGTCACTCTGTGTCTCGGCCCCCCACGTGGGTTGCCGGCCAGGGGCCAGAGCTCTCGCACACGCAGAATGGAGCGCCGTGTCACCCGCACCCCAGCAGGCGCTGGGGTGGCAGGGAGGGAGAGAAGCAGACCAGGAGAGGTGGGACACCGGAGGGCAGAGAGGGGCACAGGAGGAGAGAGAGTGGGAGGGAGAAAACCAGAAGGAACCCAGGAGGGGAGGGAGAGAGATTGGGGGAGGTGCGAGGCCGTGCAGGTAAGACCACAGGGTCACGGCCCGTCCACGCCCCTGGAGTGGGGGCTGCGGCGCTGGGCAGGAAGGAGTCAGAAAGGGGTGGGATGGGGGCGAACAGAAGAGTGAGAAAGGCCTGCAGCCCAGCGCCCAGCACCTGTGAAGACAAACCACGGTGACCCCACGGCTCCTCGGAGGGGCCGGCCTGCTGACCCCAGTCCTCACCCCAGGTCTGAGGGTTCTTTCCGGAACCTGATGGTGTTCAGGACGAGAGCCTGGTGTCCCCTTCTGCAAAGGCTGACTAGGCTCATGCGGTCACCGACCCTCCCAGAGCCCTGGTGTCAGGGGCTGAGAGTCCAGCGGCTGGCGGGCGGGGGCACACAGGAGCAAAACGGGCGTGTCCACGGAGGGGTTTTGGGTGGGGCCGAGTGCGGGGAGAAGTGGGGACTCACAGGGGAGCTCCTGTGGTGACAGCACCACCCAGGGGCTGGCGGAGGGGCAGCAGGAGGGGCACCCGGGCTGGGAGGAGACGGTCCCAGGCAGAGGAACAGCACCGGCAAAGGCCCTGTGGCTGAGCACTGCTGGGGGCGGGGGAGGTGCCAGGCGGCTGGATGGACAGATGGCCAAAGGAGACAGCCTCCTGTCCAGCCTGGTCGGGACTGGCCGCTTCCTGAGTGACCCCGGAGCCTCGGAGGGTCCGGGCCGAGCAGAGTGACATGACGTGACCCCGGAAGTGGTAGCGGGAGGACTCTGGGGACAGAAGGCCCACTCCGAGGCAGGGAGGCCAGTCAGAAGGCAGGTGTGGCGTCTTGGGGGGCAAAGGCGTGGGGTGCGTCCAGACAGAACCGGCTGACCCTACGCCAGGACCCGCTTCCGTCCGTGGTGCCCTCTGCCCGGACGACGCTCTCCTTCCCGCGGGTCCAGGCTCAGTGCCAGGGTCTCCCACCCACTCTGTTCATGCCCCATGTGCCTCCCAATTCCACCCGCTCCCACCCCAGGTCTGAGCTGCCACTTCCACCCAGTCCCCACACGTACTACACAGGAACCAGAGAGCGAATGACGGTCACTCCCGGCCCTGCAGTCCAGGACGGGACGAGGGCCAGCAACTCCTCGTGCACCCAGCACGAAGTGTGGCTCCGAGCTGCCCGGTGGGTCGGTGGACAACAAATCCGCCAGGAGCCCCGCAGCTGGAGGAGGGGGTCCCACCGCTCGGGTGGTCCAGCCAGGACGCCTGCTGAGGGGCCGAGGGGCCTGTGGGGAGAGAGGGAGTCCGGGGGACCCGGGGAGGCAGGGGCGGGGGCAGCGGTAGGAGTGAAGGTCGGCGTGGAGGCGCCTGCGTCCCCAGCACTCCCGGCTGCAGGTGCGGCCCTGCCTCCCGGAGTCTCTCGGTGGCATTTGCTGCCTGGCTCCTCGGTCCTCAAACAGAAACTCCTTCCCGCCGAGCGGCTCCTCCTTTGCTCACATTCTGTCCCCCCCGAGTCCCGGCAGCACGTCTGACATTTGTCAGCGGTGCGACAGCCTCCTTTGCTGAGTGTGGGGAGAACAGCTCCCCGAAGGTGGGGGTGGGGAGAGACGAGACCGTCTCGGATGGACTCACGCTCCCCTCTCCCTCCAGATGCCATGGTGACCCCCAGCCCTGCCTCCAGGGGCCCTGGCGGGGAGCTGCCCAATGGCTGAGTGTTCAGGCTCCGTGGGTCCGTGGCAGTGACAGCCGTGGCTGCAGCCGTGGCTACAGCCGTGGAGGGGGAGGGGGAGAAGGGGAGGGCCGCAGGGCTAGAGGACGTGGTAAGGTGGGGGCCTCGGTGAGGTTTGTGCCTTACAGGGTAGCGAGGGCCCCGAGGACGGACACCGTCACCGGGCGTCACAGGCGGAAGCACAGATCCCTCCTCCGCTGTCAGGGGGCCTCCTGCCTATCTAGTGGGGGAGCCGGTGCCCACGCCATTCTCACGGACGGGCAAGCCGGGATCTGCAGTGTGAACCATGAGGCGTGTCCCCACGAGAGTCTCGGGAGAGCAGGACCGCTTCTCCGGTTCCTCCGTGTCTTCCTGTGAGAGACGCAGGGCACTGGAGAGGCAGGTCTGGCTGCTGGGCGGTGGAGGGGTCGGGAGAGGGGCCGTCATGGCCACTGCACACGGTGGCACCCCCCTCTCCGTCCCCAGCACCAGCACCTGCAGGGGCCCGCTCTCTCCTCCCCCGGCCCCGGCCCTCAGCCTCCGGTGCGCTAGGTGTAAATCTTGCGGGGGGGACCTGCTCTGCCTGCGGTCACAGCAGCAGCCACTAAACCTGCCGGCGGGCTGACTTACGAGCTGGGCGCTCTCCGGCCCCAGCCTCTGGGCCGAGGCACGGAGCGAGGGGCTCCAGGCTGCCGGCGTTCTGCTTATTTATTTCTTTGCTTTAGCATATTTTAATCTGATCGTTAAATTGCAATCTGCCGCCCGTCCCCAACCCCGGCCGCCTTCCGATGGAACAGATTTTTCATAGGTAATGGTACCTATAAACTTCAGGGCTGGCAGCCGGTGCGGCAACCCGGGGGCGGGGTGGGGAAGACACCCACCCGGCCGGGCCTTGGCTGTTCAGCTGCTGCCCTGGGTTCCGCTCGACAGACCCCTGGGTGGGAGAGTGGCCGAGTGCCTGGGGGCAGCACCTGTGGCTTTTTCTAGCCCCGGAGGCCCTGCTGAGAGGCAGCTGCGATCCGCTGCTGGGTCTCAGTGTGCCGGGCGGGAAGGTGTCCCCCGCCCGTCTGTGCGGGGTTCGGCAGGAGGAAACCTGCTCTGAAAAGGCACAGGCAAGCCGGACGCCAGGTGCCCCGGGTCGTCCTTCTGACCTCGTGCCCCATCCGAGGGCAGGGCCAGGGCCCCGGTACGGGAGGAGGGATGACCGTTGTCATGGCTTGCACTACCTTTTCTAGGGCCCTCTGGCGCCTGCTTCTGACCCCAGTCCTGTAAGCGAGGGGCAGGCGTGTGAGCCCGTTCTGAGCTGGGCGCCTGCCCTGGCCCCTGGGAGGCTGTCTCCAAGTGCCTGTTGAATGAATGAGTGAATGAATGAGTGAGTGGGTGAATGAATGAATGAATGAAGGGGCTTGTGCTGCCCTGAAGCTGTCCCCGAGGCACGTCTCAAGGTGTGCTTCCGGAGCCGTGCTCAGAGGAGGGACTACAGTCCTGGCAGCCTGCCCACCAGAGCCGCAGGGCGAGAAAGGACCACTCGCCCCCTCACCCACTCTCCAGCTCGGCACAGGAGGGAACGCTCTCTGGGGTGGGCGAGTAGCGGGCGGGGAGGCGGAGTGTGCCCTGAGGTGCCGGGACAGACGGTCCTCGGGCCCTGCTCGGGCTCCCGCGGCTCATGGCAGGTGCCGTCATCACACTCACTGCCCACAAAGACGCCGGAGCGCAGAGAAGCGGGAGCAGCGCCCCCAGGGCGCAGGACCGCAGAGCGAAGAGGCGGGTTACAGGAGGGCAGCCCGGCCTCAGGCCCGTGCGAGGCCCTGACCGCTCGGCCGCAGCACCCTGTCGCCTTCCAGGACATGCGAGCCCCCTCTCCACTGTGCGGCCCCGCTGGCCCGCTGCCCCGAGTTCGGGTGCAGGCGGGGAGGAAGCGGTTCTGGTCTGGGGGCGACAGGGAGCCCCAAAAGGAAGGAGACGGGAGAACTGCCTGTGCCTTCCCCCCACGAGAGAACGTGGGCCTTTCAAACGCGCTGACACCTGTCCGCAGTGACCGTCCGCGGTGAGTCCCCCGCCCTGCAGCCTCTGGAAATGGACTCCGGGCCCCACGCCCCTCAACCCTGCGGGAGAGAGGGGGTCCGACTGGGGGTGTCAGGGCTGCAGCTTCTGCTCGGAACGCCGGCCGCCACGCCAGGGCCCTCAGAGTCCTGTCTTCATCGACGCCTTAGAACTTGGAAAAGCCAAACAGATGTCCCTCGTCGCCGTCCCGTGACGGACTGGAAAATGGCGACTCAGCTGTCCGCCCCGGAAGGGGGGGACTGACGTAAGCCAGGGAAAGCGGGTCACGGGGTCCCGCCAGGTGGGTCTTCATACCCCAGGTGGCTCACGCCCCCCGGTGGGCAACCCCGGGCCAGGGGCCGGTCCGGCTCCTTCTACCACCCGCCCATCACCCACCGCCCCTCTGCCCACCCCGACCTTATTCTGACCGCACCGACGGACACTGCCCTCGGGGCTCCGGTCGGGACCCTCAGAATAGTGAGAACCACGAGGCTGACCTGCACTGGTTAGCTGGTTATCTGTCAATTGTTTCATTACTTGTGTCCTTCAGGTTCCCAAACTAAGAAGCTGACTGTGCTTCGGAAAATCACCGCGAGGCCAGACTTGTAAAAAACCACGGTCCACTCTGGGACAACTTCGGGACTGGGGGTGCCAACCACCACCCAGTCCAAAGTCGGCGCCCAGCACTCTCGGTCCCCGGTTAGGCAGCTTCCCACCCGCGGTGGTGACCCCTAACAGTGTGGGACCGGGCCGCCCATCGGACTGCGGTCAGCGGGAAAATAATCTGTAGAAACGACCCATGTGGTTCAAACCCACGTTGTTCGAGGGCCGACTGTGATCCGATTCTATAAACAAATCAAGTGCGTGGCTTCCGAGATTCGAAGGGGGCCTCAGGGGTCCTGGGCCCAGTCCTCTCTGTCCAGGTGGGACCCAGCCCTACGCCATGCGGGGTGTGGGGTCTGCCCACTGACGTGACGGTCACTGGTGGTTTCCAGCAAGAGAGAAGTGCTTATTGGAAACCTGGGTCTCTGAGAGCTCTCTGGGGTGAGCGGCTGAGACGTCGGGAAGCGTCTGCGGGGGCGTTAGGGACTTCCTGCGCCCGCACGGCACAGGCGAGGGCGTGCCCGCGGCACCGGAGAGCCCTGGACCCATGATTCCCATCGGGCCGCTCAGGGCGGACCACGTGGAGCAAGCTGCCCGACCTCGCTGCGCCGCGGGGCCTGCTCTGCGTCCGTGAGGCGGGGGCCCGGGCTGCCAGAGTTAGTGAGACACTGTGCAAGGAGGGGACCCAGAGCAGGGGCACCCACCCCTGACTCCCTTGTGTGCTCCCGACCTTCCACACGGGGCCCACCCTCAGGAAGGACTGTGAAAGTCGGCTCCGTAGACTGTCTCTCAGCGGCCGCGCACAGAGGCCCCGGTGGGGACAAAGGCCTCCGAGGGCCCGAGGAGAAGAAAGCGGCCACTTGCCACCAGAAACTCCATGCTCAGGCAGCCAGGGCGGACGGCCCAGGAGCAGGAGCAGGCGGCTCGGGTGAGAGGCTGAGCATCACACCCGCCTCCCTGGAGGCCGCTGGAACACCAGCCTGTCCCCGGCCGAGCCGTCTGCTCCGAGGACTCGGGACACAGTCTGCAGGAAGAATAACCAGCCGGCTGTGGCCGCACAGCCAGAAGCCGGGCGGGAGGGAAGGGGAGTCGGGCTGGGTCTAGGAGTCCCTGCTCACCCGCTGCCTCATTTCCCCGAAGATTCCTCGTCATTGATTATTCAGTCTCGGGCCTGACCTTTCCAGTCTAAATAACGCGGCAATATCGGCGCGGCCCAGCGCACGGCTCCTGCAGGAAATTAACTGTATCTTGCTGTCACAGGAGGCCCCGTAATCCCCCAGCAGCGGGGCCGGGGCTGGCTGACGGAGAAGAGGCCGGCTTTATCTGCCGCTCATGCACGCCTCCTAATTCCCGTCTAAATACCACGGAGCTCCCAGCTGCTTCGGCCTAATAAATACTCATCTATTCTCAAAACAGACAAATGTTAGGTCTCCGGTGGCCCCGGCACTCGGCGGGAGGGGAGTCTGGAGCAAGGACAGGCAGAGCGGCTGGCAGCTGGCTTCTGGTGGCCATGCGGGCACACCAGCAGCTCACGAGGACGGCCGACGGCTTCCAGGTCAGCCGGAGCCTGAGGAGGGGACCTTGCAGGGCGGCCACTGTCACAGCCAGTGTCCGCAGCGAGCTGTCCTTCCATCCCTCCGTGGGGCCTCGGGGCCCTGCACAACTGCACGGCCGGAAGGGCTCTGAGGCCCACGGCCAGGCTGGGGTCCGGGGGCAGTGTGAGCCCCAGGCGAAGGGTTGGGCTGTGGGAAGGGAACCGCTCTGCTCCGTGTCGCTGTCCAACCTGCATCCCGCGGTTAGCCGCCCACAGGAACCTGCGCCCAGGGTGAGAATGGGGGGAAAGGCCTCTGGGGGCCCCGACACTTAGTCAATGACATGACCCAAGGGATGAGATGGGGGGGACAAAGGGAGGAGCCTCAGGACATCCTGGGTCGGAGAGCACCAGAAGGGCCTGGGTCGGGTCAGTCAGGAGCAGGAGAGAGCCCTGTCCGGGGTTGCTTTGGCCCTGACAGGGTCCGCAGAGGTCAGGAAGGTCTGGGCTCACACAGGCACCCGGCTCCCCAAGGCGGTACTCCGAGAGAACCTGTGGGGCTCATGATGCTGGTCCCTCCAGTGCGTGTGAGGGCCACTCACAACCTGCAGCCCAGGGGCGCTGAGACAGCGAGGCGTCCGGCCGTGAGGGCAGCTGCTGACCAAGGCTGTCCGGACGTTCATCCTCGGAGGCAGCGGGGGCCCTGGCCGTGGCAGCGAGGCCTCCCTCCGACCGTCAGAGTGTTGCTTCTTGCCTCTGGCAGGAATTAATAACGAGCTTTTAATGGTGCAAAGGCCACGCACCACCTTGCGCAGCCCCAGACGGCCCGTTGTGCAGCGGGAGGCTCTGGGGGTGCTGACAGGAGTGCCCACTGGCCCTTCGTCCACTGCCAGCCTCAAGCCACCCCGCAGGCCCTCGGTGGGAGCCTGGGAGGCCCACCGGCCTCCTTCCCTGCTGGCTGGGGAGCCTGGACCCTCCCACAGGAGACGGGGGCCTGAAGCCCCCTGATCTGATGCCCACGCGGCTCAGAAGGAACTCGAGGGGAACTCGAGGGTGGGGACAGGGCTGCCTGTCTGCCACTGGCCGGCTGGTGCCTGCATGTCACATGGACGCGTCCGGACTGGGCCTCCGCACTGGTCACCAGCGCCGTCCCTCGGTTCGCAGGGACGCAGCAGACACCGGCGGGGTGCCAGGCCCTGTCTCCCGCGCCGGGGCTCTGAGAGCACGCGTCGGAGTGCAGGGCAGCGACAGAAACGCTGTGAACTGCTGAGAGGGCTGTCATGGGGGCTACAGAGGAAAGCCAGCTGCACAGGGGGAGGGGACACATCGCGCCCCTGGGGCTGGCCTCTGAGCGGCTGGAGCGGGGTCTGCGTGGCGGGGCGGAGGACAGCGGTGGGCGTGGTAACTAAGGGGCCCGGGCCAGGCCGGCACTCCGGCGTCTGCTCGGACCGACGGGAGACAGCTCTGAGGTTAATGGGGCTGAATCGGTGCGTCTTTGGACCCCGGCGCCTCAGTTTGCTGCTTACCAGCTCCATGAACGCGTGACCTTAATTATCCTCATCTTCAAATTACTTCCACTGACCTCGGCCCCATCACCTCTGGAATGAGTACTGTGTGTTTTTTCTTAAATCCTCACCCAAGGGCATGCTCAGTGATTTTTAGAAAAGAGAGAAACATGGTATGAAAGAGAAATACTGATCAGTTGCCACCTGTATGCGCCCCAACCAGGAATTGAACCTGTGACCTTCGGGTGCAAGGGATGACGCTCCAACCCACTGAGCCACCGGTCCAGGCCAGGAGCATGTACTATTGTCTTTCCAGCTCGACATTCTGTGATTTCAGCCAAACCGGGGTAGCAGCAAACCGAAGGCACGTCCACTGGCATGGGGAGGGCGCGGCCCCGGTGGTCCTCATCCAGGCTTCCCTGGGCACGGATGGCAGTGAGAGGCCAGGGACTGGAGTCCCCACCTCCCGCTCAGTCCAGGACTCAGGGCCCGTCGGAGCACAGAGCACTCCCTGCCTCCCCGCGGGTCTCCAGCCCAGCTGCACTCCCCTGTCACTCACAGGCGTCCACCGAGCCGAGCTCGCCTGCTACGGCCCCCCAGTGCTGGGATGAGTTGTCCCTCCTGTGCAGGTGCGCCCTGACATGCTTGCCCCGGGAACCCCCATGACACAGACGGGCCCTCCATCCCTACGGGCGACGGCCGTGTCGGGCCGGAGCTGGTCTGGGCTGAACCGAGACAGAGCGTGGTTGCAGCGTCCCACTCAGAGACAGTGCAGAGTGCAAACCATGGGTGCCTAACGTGTGCGTCCCTCCCCTGAGCTGGGCGTGTACCTCACCTCGTTCACCCTCCAGCCGGGGCGCCCAGGCGGCCCGACAGCTGGGTCACTGGTCTCTGGACAAGGCAGGAGCGCTGACACCCAGGAGAAGGGGTCTGCTTTTCGTGTTCTGCATGGGGGTGGGGCCTGGAAGGTGGGGAAAGTCCCCGGGGTTCCGAGAAAGCCTGATGCGGCCACTGTTCACAGCCCCCAGTGCTGGGCCTTCGGGGTGCACACCCTCGGACGACAGAGTGACTCCCTCCTGACGGGTGACGCCCAGAATGACCGCCCTCTGTGCACCCTGCTGCGGACTAGACCTCCCCACCCCCCTGGGCGGTGGGGCCTGGCACAGCCCCCTTGGCGCCTCGGTGCTTGGAGAAATTCCCCTCCGGTCACGGGAACAGAGGAAGAGGGGTACAGACACGTCAGCCTCCAGGATGAGAAGGGCCTAGATTCCGGGCTCAGAAGGCCGAAGCCTCGGACTCAGTATCTGCCCAGAGGAGGCACAAAGGAGGGGTTGGGGTTCTGGCTTCGGAAACTGGGAGCTGCCCACGAAGACAAAGGGTGAGGACACACAGGCCTTGTAAACGGGACAATTTCGGCATCTTGCTTGGGTGTGGGATGTGACAGTAGACCCAGGTGTGAGGAGGAAGGTCAAGGTGGAGGGAGAGGTCGAGCAGCGGGGTTGGGGGTCGAGGGGTAATGGGCAACGTAGCCGAGTCGTGAAAATATGAGTTTGACCAAATTCCAAAGCCGAGGCACCTGCGTTAAATCTCAGGAATGGCCAATGTGTCCACGTGTCATTCCTTTTCCCAACTGACTTCAAGCCTCTCCGTCCAAGCACACGCCTTCTATTCCGTGGGGACAGACTCAGACCCGCGGACGCCGGGGCAGGGGCCCCGCAGCAACAGGAAGGCTGCTCTTCCCCTGCAGGCGGGGGCTCAGCAAAGCGCTGGGGGCAGCTGGTGGGCAGAGATGCTGGCGGAGAGGGCCGCCGTTTCCTCCTGCTGCAGGGAAATCTGACGCAAACAGGGGTGTCTTTCTGCGCCTCTTTTCTCCCTGCTCGGAAGGAGAAGTTAGGATGCTGGACTGAAAAGCAGGCGCGTGTTCTCTGCCCCTGACTCAGCTGACGGCTTCGGGGGGCCGGTGGGCCCTCTGTTCAGGGCTGGGCTCGAAGAGGGCAGGCTGAGGTGGAGGCAGGGCCCAGGCCGGGCAGGGTGCGGATCAGCAGCCGGTACATGCCCGCCCTGGAGGAAGGGGCCCGGTCACGAGTATCGCCGCCCCGTGGCCAAGACCGAGGAGCAGGGACCAGGGAGGGCAGCCGGGGCTGGGGCCCGACCGTGTGTCCCGGCGTTCTTTCTGCTGAGGGGCTGGTTTCTCCCAGCGCTCCTGCCCCGGGTGCCCGACCCGTGTGATTTTCTGTCATCTGTTTTATCTCTCTCCACTGACAGCCCGAGAGCCCCCAGGGAACCCCGGCGGGGCCTTTGGGCGGGTGCTGCACCCCACAGGTGCAGCAGGCTTGGAGGACCCCCCCACTCGCAGCCCCTCTGGACCCCCTGTTTGTCGGGAGGGAAATGTGCTTATCAGCCCGAGCGCCGGGGGGCGGCTCGCGACACCAGATGAGCTCCCCCGAGGCGGTTCAGGTCGGCTCATTAACCGGGCCATTGTCGCCCTCCGATAAGGCCGTCTGGAACGGCGCCTCGCAGCCAGCAGCCTGGCCGGAGCCGAGGAAACGTGTTCACGGGAAAATGCTGGAAGGAAACCCTCCGACCAGCAGCGGGGCAGGCGTCGGTGCGGCCTGTGTGCGGAGCCATCCGCTTGGGCTCCACACTCTCAGCCCGCTCGGGCTCAGGGCCCAGTGGGTGCTGCGGCTCCCGGCTCCCTGGCACCCACTGCAGCCCGGGCACCCTGCCCTCCCCTCCCACCAGAGCCCATCCCCCCGGAGTTGGGGGGACGTGGGGGTTCACTGTCCGCTGCTAGGATCTGATCTCTGCATCATGTGAGAGTCAAATGGTATTTGCAGGAACTGCAAAGAAGACAGAGGGAGGGAATGACAGAGAGAAGGAAGGAAGGGAGGAAGGGAAGGAAGGAAGGAAGGAAGGAAGGAAGGAAGGAAGGAAGGAAGGAAGGAAGGAAGGAGGGA
>PVIA01016686.1:0-18072 GCA_004024845.1 Tonatia bakeri | reverse complement strand
CATTGGTCCATGTGCCTGTTTTTATGCCAGTACCAGGCTGTTTTGATTACAGTGGCCTTATAGTATAGTTTAGTGTCAGGTATTGTGATCCCTCCTACTTTACTCTTCTTTCTCAAAATTGCAGTAGATATTCAGGGTCATTTATTGTTCCACATAAATTTCTGAAGTGTTTGTTCTATGTCTGTGAAATAAGCCATTGACACTTTAATAGGTATCACGTTGAATGTGTAAATTTCTTTCAGTAGTATGGACATTTTGATGATATTAATTCTCCCAATCTATGAACATGGTATATGTTTCCATTTGTTTGTATCTTCCTTGATTTCTTTCCTCAGTGTTATGTAGTTTTCTGAATACAGGTCTTTTACCCCTTTTGTTAGGTTTATTCCTAGGTATTTATTATTATTATTATTATTATTATTATTATTATTATTATTATTATTTTGCTATTTCAAATGGAATTTTTTCCTTGATTTCTGCTTCTGCTGTTTCATTGGTGATGTACAGAAATGCCTTTGATTTCTGGATATTGACTTTGTATCCTGCTGTTTTGCCAAATTTGTTTATTAGGTCAAGCAGTTTTTTGGTAGAGTCTATAGGATTTTCTATGTACACTATCATGCATCTTCACACAATGACTGTTTTGTTTCCTCCTTTCCAATTTGGATGCCTTTTATTTCCTTTTCTTGTCTGATTGCTGTGGCTAAAACTTCCAATACTATATTGAATAAAAGTGGTGAAAGTGGACAGCCTTGTCTTGTACCTGTTCTTAGTGGAAAAGATTTTAGCTTTTGCCCATTGAGTATGATGATGGTTGTGGGTCTCTCATATATGGCCTTCATTATGTTGAGGAATGCTCCCTCTATTCCCACTTTGCTGAGTGTTTTTATCATAAATTGGTGCTGTACCTTATCAAATGCTTTCTCTGCATCTATTGATATGATCATGTGATTTTTGTCTTTGCTTTTGTTTATGTGATGTATTACATTTACTGATTCGTGAATATTGTACCATCCTTGCATCCCTGGGGATGACTCCCACTTGGTCATGGTGTATGATCTTTTTAATATATTGTTGGATGTGGTTTGCCAGTATTTTGTTGAGGATTTTAACATCTATGTTCATCAGTGATATTGGCCTGAAGTTTTCTTTCTTTGTTGTGTCTTTATCTAGTTTTGGAATTAGGATGATGTTGGCCTCATAAAAAGAGTTCGGGAGTCTTCCATCTTTTTGGACTTTTTGGAATAGTCTGTGAATGATAAGGGTTAGCTCTCCCTTAAATACTTTGTAGAATTCTCCTGTGAGACCATCCAGTCCAGGGCTTTTGTGTGTGGGAAGCTTTTTGATTACTGCTTCAATTTCATTTGCTGTTATTGGTCTGTTCGGCTTTCTGCTTCTTTTTCATCGAATTTTGGAATATTATATTTTTCTAGAAATTTGTCCATCTCATCTAAGTTTTCAAATTTCTTGGCATACAGTTCTTCTTAGCAATTTCTTACAATCTGTGGCATTTCTGTGGCATTGGTTGTAGTCTCTCCTCTTTCATTTCTGATTGTGTTTATTTGGATCCTCTCTCTTTTTTTTCTTGATGAGTCTGCTTAAAGGCTTGTCAATTTTGTTTATCTTTTCAAAGAACCAGCTCCTGGATCCATTGATCCTTAGAATTGTGCTTTTAGTCTCTATGTCATTTAATTCTGCTCTGATCTTGGTTATTTCCTTCCTTCTACTTGCTCTGGGCTGTCTTTGTTTTGGTTACTCTAGTTCTTGTAGACCTAGGGTTAGGTTGTTTGTTTGAAATATTTCTACGTTTTTTAGGTATGCCTGTATCACTATGAACTTCCCTCTCAGGACTGCCTTCACCGTGTCCCATAAGTTTTGGGTTGTTGTGAGTTCATTTTCATTTGTTTCCAGAAAGCTTTTCCTTTCTTCCCTAGTTTCATCCTTGACCCATTCATTGTTTAATAGCATGCTATTTAATCTCCATGATTTTGAGTGTTTTGGGTTTTTCTCCTTGGGGTTGGTTTCTAGTTTCAGTCCATTGTGATCCGAGAAAATGCTTGGTATGATTTCAATTTTCTTGAAATTTTTGAGGCTTGTTTTGTGTCCTATCATGTGCTGTCCCTTTGAAAACATTTCATGTACATTTGAAAAGAATGTGTATTTAGCTTCTTCAGGTTGGAGGGCTCTGTATATATCAGTTAAGTCCATTTCATTTAGGGCATTGTTCAATGCCAGGATATCTTTGTTGATATTTTGTTTGGAAGATCTGTCCATTTTTGACAGTGGGGTGTTAAAGTTCCCCACTTTAATTGTGTTGCTGTCAATATCTTTCTTGAAGTCCTCTAGGATCTTCTTTATATATTTGGGTGCTCCTATGTTGGATATATAGGAGCATTGCATATATATTTACAATGTTTATGTCTTCTTGGTGGATTCTTCCCTTGAGTATTATGAAGTGACCTTCTGGGTCTCTCTTTATGGCCCTTTTTTGGAAGTCTATTTTGTCTGAATAAAACAAATCACTACCCTGCTTTTTTTTCCTGTCCATTTGCTTGGAAAATTTTTTTCCAGCCCTTCACTTTCAGCCTGTGCAGGTCTTTTATCCTGAGGTGGGTCTCTTGTAGGCAGCATATGTGTGGGCCATGTTTTCTTATCCATTCAGCTATTCTATGTCTTTTGATTGGAGTATTTAATCCATTTACATTTAAGGTTATTATTGATAGGTACTTATTCATTGCCATTTATGTACATGTGCTCCTCTCTCTCTCTTTTCCTTCCTTTCCTTAAAGCAGTCCCTTCAGCATCTCTTACAGAGTTGGTTTGGTGGAGGTGCATTCTTTTAGACTTCTCTTGTCTGGGAAGCTTCTTATTTGGCCTTCAATCTTGATTGAGAACCTTGCTGGGTAAAGTAGCCTTGGTTGCAGGCCTCTGGTTCTCATTGCTTGGAATATTTCTTGCCGTTCTTTTCTGGCTTGAAGTGTTTCCTTTGAGAAATCAGCTGTTAGCCTTATTGGGGCTCCCTTGTATGTTACTTCCTTTTTCTCCCTTGCTGCCTTTAAGATTCTCTCTTTGTCTTGAAATTTTGCCATTTTCATTATGATGTGTCATGAAGTGGGTCTCTTTGGGTTCCTCTTGATTGGGACGCTTTGTGTTTCCTGGATTTGTGTGACTTTTTCTCTCATCAAATTGGGGAACTTTTCCTTCCTTACTTTTTCAAGTAGGTTTTCTATCCCTTGCTCATCTTCTTCTCCTTCTGGTATCCCTATTATACGGATATTATTACGTTTCATAATGTCTTGCATTTTTCTTAATCCTCTTCATTCTTTCTGAGCCTCTTTTCCTTTTCTTGTTCTTTCTGGGTGTTTTTTTCTACTTTGTCTTCCAATTTCCTGATCTGATCTTCTGCTTCATCAATCCTGCTTTTCATTCCTTCTACTGTGTTCTTCAGTTCAGAAATTGTGTTCTTCATTTCGTCTTAACCCTTCTTGATAGTATCTATTTCCTTTTTCATATTGATATAGCTTGCAGTGAGATCATTGTATCTTTCCTGTAGTTTCTGGAAGCTCATTGGGAGGCCACTGAGCTTCCTGATAGTCATTTCTTTGAACTCAATATCTGATAGTTGAGTTGCTTCTATTTCCTTTAGCATTGTTTCTGAGGCTTCTTCCTTTCCCTTCATTTGGGGATTGTTTCTTTGTCTTCTCATTGTTTTGAGACTCTTCTTGTTAGCCTCTGTTTCTTAACTTGATCTGTTCTGGTTCCCTGTGTTTATGGTGTAAACTTCTGTGGTATAATACCTGTGAGATTCAGTGGTGTAGTCTCTTCTGGGTATCCTGGTGTTCGCAGCTCCCCCCTACTCTTTTTTGTGATCATTTGGATGAATAAGGCAAAATGGTTTAAGACAGTATGACAATATTCTATGATATTTACAGTAGCAGCCAGTAGAGAAGAGATGAGAAATCCTTTGGCTATCTATAGTTTTAACTGTGATTTTCTACCCCACTAGCCACATTTTAGAAAGTATGGAAAGAAGATAAGACTCTTATTGAGGAGGAAAAGATTGTTAGTTGGGTCTAGAAAACTGTGAGGCTGTGGGAGTCAGATTTTGAGGTAGGGTGGGAATAAAGAATAGTAAATAGGAGTAGTGTGTTAAAGAATAGACATGACCCCTACAATAATAGAGTTCAGGAAATTGTGAAGTGGGCTGAAATCTGGGAGGGATGGTGAGTAGTGTTTACAATTGTATGAAATAGGTCTTATTTACAGTAATATTAAAGCAACAATCATGTGGCAGAATCTATGAGATATAGATATCAAGAATAGGGAATACAGAACCTTGAGTTGTGTACTAATGGAACCCAAGTGAGGGACAGTAAATTATCAACACACTGTGAATGAGATAACAGGGAGAACCTATCAAACAACAGTATAACCAGCCAAGCAAAGAAGATTATACAGAAAGAAAAAGAATACCAAAATACTATTAAAGTAGAAAATGTCAGAAAAGAGAGAAAAAGATAGTACAAATTTGCAGTAACTTGCAGGCTATAAAAAAAAAGCAGAAGATGGAATGCAGGAGAGATAAATTTGGAGTGAAAGGAATAGCACTAGGATGAAAGGAAGAGAAACATAGGGAACTGAGAGATATAAAAATAATGAGTTAAAAAAAGTTATTTAAAGAAAGCCAGATAAAATCAAACAATCAAACAAGAACAGCAGCAAAACAAACAAACAAAAACTCCTCTTGTTGGTTTCTAACTGGCCAAACCAGTTTTTCTGGTATTGCTGTCTTCAGCAGCCTGAAGGGCAATTGGAATGCTTTTCACTCTTCCCAGTCAGAACTCAGTCAGTCTTTCGGGTACTGTCCCCAGGGCTAGCCACCTGCTCCCCCAGAACCGATCTGCTGCTTCAGGTTCAGGGTGAGTTGCAACCTTCCCTTAACTTTGCCACTGCAGTCTCTACATTTGGGTGAAGCACCTGAGGCATCTGTGTCTCCTCCGGGTTCATGGTGCATGCTCCAACCTCTCTGCCGCGGCTCCAGGAACCCGCGAAGCACCACATCTTTTCCAGGTTCACTGTGTGAGACTCGGGAATCCCAGAGGGGCTTGCGCTTGCCCAAGATCACCACCACAGGCTCCAGAAACCCACGAACACCTGTGGCCTTCCCTTGTTCAGGGCCATGGGATCTGGGTCTTCCACAAAACCATACACTCACCAGGTTGGGGGTGTGGGCACATGGCCAGGCCGCCCTTGGTCGCTTAGGCTGGGGCACTCACTCTTCCCCGCGCTGTGCGCAGAAGCCAGCAGCCCCTGTGAGAATGCCCCTCAGTCTAACTCCCCTCTCCGTGCCTTCATGCAATAAGGCCTGCCCCAGTGTTGCTCAATCCTTGTTGTCCAGAGAGAGAGCGGTGACTCTGCTCTCCCAGGTGCCCTGAGACAGACCCAGGAGCAGCAGGCCTGGGGACTGCAACCTCCCTGGTCCCCGAGCTGACCCCTGAGTCCTTATTATCCAGAAGCAGTCTCCTTATCATCAGTTTTTTCAATGTCTGCTATATTTTTTGATGTCCTATTTTCATAAATGTTGCGATATTGGTGGCCCCTTGCTCTGTTCCTCCTCAGATCGGCCAGAATCTCTCCTGTGCACAGGGTAAGGGCATTACAATCCCTCCAACAATGCTGCCATCTTTCCCTTTCCCCTAACTGGTATTCTTAAAGAAGAGAAGACTAAGACACACACACCCCCTCAAGGTACGTGCACAGAGAAAAGACCATGTGAAGACTGAGGAGAAGATGCCTATCTTCAAGCCAAAAAAAGAGGTTTCAGGTGAAATCAAACTTCCCAATATCTTGGACTTGTATCTCCAGCCTCCATAACTGTGAGAAAATAAATTTCTGTTATTTAAGTCACCCAGTCTGTGGTACTTTGTTATGGCAGCCACAGCCCACTATTGTAGAAGCTTAATGGACTTGTCCCTTGGCTTTCGCTAGAGGAGCCAAAAGTAAAGAAAGTTTTATGTTCAAGAAATGTGTGTGTGTGTGATGTGTTTTACTTCTGGAGTAAACTTCACTAGTATTCACAGGAAGTTTCTGAGTGAAGTAGAAGTATATGAGCGAAACAACATTATCATGGTAGAATGGATAGAGATGGAATAAAATTATGTTTTTGTGCCCTTAACATATTACAAGCAAAAAGCTGGCTGAGAACACTACTTAGCTACAAACATATGCTATCATTCATGAAAAATGTAATAGGCACATCAAAAAAGCTTAGAGGGTGGAAGATAAGAATCATGGAGAATTATCCACAGGCCTTGAGAATGAACCAAAGAGCTGCCAACATTTGACTGGTTGGACTTCAGATTTTCTGTCAGTGATTCTTTTGGCTTCTTATTTTCCCCTCCCACCTCAAACTTTTTGAATAGGAATTTCTATAAGGATTATTATATGCCTATTCCACTACTGTTTTATGAGCCTTTGAGTGACAGAATTTGCCTCTAGTCTAATAAATCAACAGAATGAAAGGAGTTAGACTCCAGGAGCTACACTTCTGGCATTATATGTCAGGAGCCTCATCCTACCTGGAAATGACTGAGATGGTGAAATTCCGGACTTTAAGCTGTTATTTTAATGTGATGTGAGTTTTGAGAAGATTGAAGGACTTAATGTATATTGACTGTGAAAAGGATATAAATTGTTAAGGGTCAGAGGGCAAATTGTAGAAGGCAGCTTCTAAAATGGCCCCGAATAATCCCCACATCTTTGTATGTTATTCACACCCTTGTATAATTCATTCCTTTTATTTCCAGGCAGTCTAACAACTTGATTTTAAGGAAGAGAATAATGCAAATATATTGAAATGTGCCCTCTGACATTGATTTACAAAAAAAAATCTGTCTTCTTGTCCTACCTTCCTTTCTATCTTTCTTATTTTGATGGGATCCAGCTGTCAGGGTATGTGGTGCTCAATAGAGAGGCCATATGGTTAGCAATGGAGGGAGGTTTTGGCCAACAGCCAAAGAGGAACTGAGATCCTCAGGTCAGTAGCAGTGAGACTTTGAGTCCTGCTATCAATCACATGAGTGATATTGTAAGCAAATCCTCCCTTAGTGAAGGCTTCAGGTGAGACAGGAGCACTGGCTGATACAGCTGTGTGAGAAATCTTGAAGCAGAGTTACCCAGCTAAGCTATACCTAGATACCTAGGTTTCTGACCCAACAAAGTTGTGAGATTTCATATATATGTATATAGTTTTAAGCCACTAAATTTTGAGTTAATTTCTTACACAGAAACAGATAACTTATATAATTTGAGACTTGTTTTTTCTCAGATGGACTATAGCAGAAGAGAGTGAGGGTATGACTTCCAAGATAGATTGAAATAAGTAATTTAGTTTCTGCCTTCCTCAATGAAAAAAAAATACTCTTAGAGTGATGAATTATCAGCACTGATTATTTTCAGGCCCTTATGCTATAAAGAAACCCACACCACTGGTAGGTATTCAGTCAAAGCTACACTGAGGATTTAAGCCACCTTAACCCAGGCACCAAACATGGCTTAAGAAGGCTTCCCCAGATAATTGAGTAATCCTCATTTATTCAAGCTTTTTCAGCAGAAGACACAAACATAGAAAAGTCCTCTATACTCTGTTTGAATTCTTGGCCTACTGAATTCAGTAGTAAAACAAAATTTGAGTTTTATGGCACAACATTTGGAAGTGACTTTTCGTTTTCCTTATCTAGTAAGCAGCTATGAGCCAAAAAATTCTTTCTACCTTTTAATAGAGATCATTAAAAGCAGTTTGGCTTCAGCTGGCTGGGAATACAGTGTGTGTGTGTGTGAGTGTGTGTGTGTGCACACCCAGTAGAGACTGTATTTTATTTTTTCTTTTTTATCATTGTTCAATTACAGATGTCCCCATTATCCTTTCATTACTCTCTTCCACCCTACCCACTCCCACCTCCCACATCCAATCCTAACCCCCATTGTCTTTGTCCATGAGTCCTTTATACATGTTTCTTGATGACGTTGTGTCTTAACCACCTTACCTGATGGCAAAATTAACTCTCCCACCTTGATCAACTCCTCATAACACAGAATATCACATTGAGGACATTATGCTAAATAAATCTAGTGAACAAGCCCTGGACAGGTAATTCAGATTATGGCATCATCCCCATACTCCAAGGTTACAAGTTCAATCTCCAGTTGGACACATACAAAAATCAACCACTGAATGCATAAATAACTAGAACAACAGGCAACAGGTGAATTTCTCTTTCTCTCTCAAAATATATATATATTATTTTTTTTACAAAACCAGTGAACAAGAAGTGGGCACTACTAGACATTTTGGTCTGGCACATATGTGACAGAGGGTGAAAAATAAATCTTATACAAATTTAGAGACCTGCCTCTCCTGTGGTCTGGGGCATATTGAGTTATTCCATCCAAAGGCAAAAGATAACTTGCTCTGATACTCCCAGAACTAAGAAATAGTTTCTGGTGAAAGTACTTATTATTAACTACTTATTAAGTTCTTCTACTATAAACTACCAAATAACTCTAAAATGATTCCAGTTTTCAGTGGGGTTCAGCTACAGTCTAAATGTTTGTATAGCCTCAAAATTTATTTGTTGAAATTCTAATGTCCCATGTGATGGTATTAGGAGATAGAATTTAGGGATTAGGTCATGAGGGTAAAGCCATCATGAATGGGATTAGTGTTCTTATAAAAGAAAACCACAGAGTTCTGTAGCCCCTATGCCAAGTGAAGACACAGCAGGAAGTTAGCAGTATGCACCCGAAAAGACAGGCTTCACCAGAATCCAACTATGCTAGCTCTTGATCTTGAATTTCTAGACTCCAGAACTATGAAATATAAATTTCCATTGTTTATAGGCCTTACACTATGTGGTATTTTGCTATAGCATCCCAAAAGGACTAAGACAGCCTCAGAAAAGGAAAGGTTCTGGAACAAATCAAGGATGCATTATGGCAGGCTGCTCTGCTACTTGGCTTATGTAGCTGAGTAGATCTAATGGTAGTTGAAGTATGTGTGGCAGATAAAAGATGTTGCTTTAGGCTTTATTAAACACTTAGGTGAATCACAGCACAGTCCTTTAGAGTTTTCAAAGAAAGCTATCAATTTCTTGACATTTAACTAGTTTTCTTAGTTATGGGTTTTTGCTGTGGTACCCTAATGGAAGCTGAATGTTTGACCTAATTATCTGGGTGTCTAAAAGACAAAGCTATACATTTTGTTGGATGCAGCAGGACTTTATAATCAAATGACAGTAAAAGAGAGATTTAATCTTTTTATGGCTGAGTAATATTCCATTGTATATACATACCACATCAATGAACTTGGAGGATATTATAGTAAATGAAAAAAATCTGACAGAGAAGGACAAATGCTTCTTTTCCTTCCAAGAAGGAAATGCTTATTTCACTTATATGTGGAATATAAAAAAAATGAATGCCATATGATTTCACCTATAAGTGGGACCTAATCAACAAAACAAACAAGCAAGCAAAATACAACCAGATACATTGAAATAAAGAACAAACTGACAGTAACCAGAGAAGAGAGGGGAGAGAGATAATGGGGGAAAATAGGGGAAGGGCTATCAAGAAACATGTATAAAGGACACATGGACAAAGCCAAAGGGGGTAGGTTCAATAGTGGGAAGCGGGGATAAGTGGGGTTGGGGGGCATGGTGGGGTGAAAATGGAGACAACTGTACTTGAACAACAATAAAAAAAGAAAAACAAAACAAAATAAATGAACCAAAAAAAATCCCATATTCCTAGATACAGAGAACAAATTTGTGATTGCTAGAGCAAGGGAGAATGTGTGAAAAGGTGAGAGATGAAGAAGAACAAATTGCCGGTTATAAAAATAGTCACAGAGGTATAAATTACAGCATAAAGATTAGAATCAACAATATTGCAGTAGCTCGGTGTGGTGCCAGACGAATACTAGATTTGTCAGGGTGATCACTTTGTCAAGTACATAAATGTCTAATCCATATGTTGTATAACTGAAATTAATATAATATTGTATGTCAGCTAAAACAAAAAAATTAATTTTAAAATACAAATTTTATAATAAAATATAGAGTGTTCAAACAAATTCTGAAGTAGTGAATAAATTACATAACCAAGTGTTCCAGATGCCTGTGACCTCATTGCCTCTTCTATCTCAACTCACATTTGTGGCCACATGGTGAGTTTCTTGGGACTAGGTGATTAAGGAATTAACCTGGCAACATCTAATGATGAATTCCTAACTTGCTAAGAGCCAAGTCAGAGGCCAAGCCCCTCACACTATTTTTCAGCATGAACAGCCAACCATTGGGTCCACTTCTATCATAAAAAATACTGCACATTTTCTTTCTATGTCTCCAGAATTTTTTTCTTTCTAGAAAAGTTCTCCATCATTAATTTTTCTAATCTCTCTCTGTCTGTCTCTATTTCTCAATGTCTTACTCTTCCTCATTCTCTATCTATCTCTATGTATAGCTTCATCTCTATCTTTATATCTATTTTTCCATCCCCTCCCTTCTCAATCATTGTCATTAGTTCCCACACAAAAGATAGGTTATCATATTCTACTTTTTCTTTTCACTTTTGGTGCCACATAGACCTCTAGCTTTAATCATACACTCAACATTCTAGGAAAACTTTACTTCTCATTAGTAGAGATAACTTTAATAATGTCACATTTAATTACTATATTGACTTTGTCTTAGCAACATTTAAGAGAGTCACCAAATCCTTCATCTTGAAACACGCTCCTGTGATACTCTTAGTCTTCCTAATATAAGGACACTTTTTTTTTTTAGCCTCTTTTGTCACCTAGTCCTCCACATGCTTTTTAAATGTACCTTTTTAAGGCTTGATTCAGAGCATATGTTTTTTAACCAGGACAGTGATAATAGTCATTAAGCTTACAAGTTCTGTATCCAGACTGTAAGAATTTAAAAATAACCCTCAGCGTTATAACTATGTAGTCATGGGAAAATTATATAACTCTTCAAAATCATGGTTTTTCACTTCTTTAAATGGATATATTTCCCAGAGTTGTTGCAAAGATTAATCAGCATAAGTTATATAAGGTACTTAACACCCTTCTTAGAATACAGCTAATAGTTAAAAGATGTTAACTATAGTTAGCTATGCATTGCTAAATATAGTTACAGGTAATCTCACCTATTCTATCAGAAATGTATGTGCTAATAATTCCCAAGTTAAAGCGTCCTTCCAGTTTCTCAACCCAGAAAATTATAGGATCATTTTTTATATATGTCAATTAACATTTGGCACCACTTTATTTATTTTTTTACTTAATAATATATCTTAGAATTGTCTACTTATTTGTAGTCAACCAGTCAGTTTCAAGATGTTATTTCTTGCCATAACTACTGAAATTATCTCATTATTGGAATATTTATTTCCTACTTCTCCCATCATCTTTTGTCATCAAAGAAGTCAGGATAATAAGTTTAAAACAAATCATATTATGTTGTAATGATTACAACTTTCCAGTTTATATAGAATTCAAATATTTTAAAATAACCATCAGAAGCATACATCATTCAGTGGCCCTACCTGCACCTCTAGCTTCATTCCCAGTCACTGTACCTTTCAGTCAATATGTCTTAGCCAAATGGGATTTGGGTCTCTTAATATTGTGTGTGTGTGTGTGTGTGTGTGTGTGTGTGTGTGTCTGTTTTCTTCCCTCTTCACCTCTTCATTACCTTCTCAGCTATCTACAATGTGTACATCCCTTTTCTATGAGTAATTATTTCCTACAATATGTTACAAAATTCCTGATTTACAAACTCAACAGGGCTGGCTTCTAAAACATAAACATATGTATGTTCCTACAAAATTTGTTTTCATTCTCTGAGCAATATTTATGTTTTTCTCTTAAATTTATTTTAATCTATGTGAACCTTAATAAGGAAAACATTGTCAGGCCCTCATAAGCCATTTTTGTGCCATTTTCCCCAACTACACCTCTCTATGTAGCCACAATCCCATGATTCCAACCATTGCATTCTTGATCTTGAATTGTTTTCATATCTAAGCACACATCTCTAGAAATGCCGATTTTATTTGTCTTATTTTATTTGGATTTTTATGTGAATGGACTCATAAAATGTGTATTTTTTTTTTCTGATCTCATTCACCCAATGTGTTCTTCTAAGATTCATACATATATATATATATGTGTAAATACAATTTATGGTCAGGGTGTATATTTTTAATTATGTATGAACATAACATAATATATTTACCATTCTACATAAATTATTTGTAGAGTTTTGTTATATAAATTTACACTCACAAGAATAGTATATAAAGGATATGTTTGCTCCAGATCATCACCAAATCTTGATATTTCTAGTCTTTTGTGCTTTAGCTATTCTGATAAGGCTGTACAGAGATAACACCCTGATTTAAAACTTCATTTCTCTGATTCTTTAGTGATATTTATACGATTTACCTGAAAACATTTTATTTCTATTATGATTTTTAAAACTTTGGATCATGAATTATTTAAATGTATATATCTTATTGTTGAAATATATGGAAATTAACTTGACATATTTGTTATTATTTCTAGTTTAATTAAATAGTGATAAGAGAACACATTACCTGTATTTAACCCTTGACATTTATTAAGCCCTATAAAATGAGTGTAGTGCAGAAAAGAGTCAATGTAACAGGCCCAAACCTGCTCTAGAAATAAAGACCTGGGCTGGCATAGGGGAACTCAGAGATTCATTGGGAGGGCTCCCACTATTTTCAAAACCAGTGACAGCTACTCATTGTGACTACAGTGTTTGTACAAATAGTGTTGTTTAAACTACTTTCCTTCTAAGTATCTGTACTTCTCAGTATGTGTAAAGGAGAAGATGTCTACTTAACCAACCCTCAATGAAATCTCTGTACACTGAGTCTCTAGTGAGCTTTTATAGACATTTCAAATGTGTTTCTACAGCTCACTACTTGAGGAATTAAAGGTGTTCTCTGTGACTCCACTGGAAAAGGACTCAAGAAAATGTGAACATGGTTTCCGACAACTTGACTCTATCACCTTTTCCCCTTGCTAATATTGCTTGGTATACCCTGTAGTTGTAATAAATTATAACCCTGAGTAAGACTCTATTCCTGTGAGTCCTATCCTGACACGATTTGTATCAGAAGCAAGATATTCTGGAATAATCCTGACCCACTGACATACAGAGGAAATATTGTTTAAGAGGAAGACTAAAAAAGGACAGAGAGAGGTGAACCATCTTTCCTGGGCGTCTATAAGTAATCTGTGGAATGAAGCAGCAGCCAAACTGCCACTGCTGCATTGTGAAAGGGTAAAATTACATATGGAATTAGAGAATGCCATATCCACTGTTGGAGAGATAGCTTGCTGGTTTCTCACTCTTGTTGGACACCCTAGCTAAAGGGGGGGCGGGAGGGGGGAGAATGCAACCAGGGTTATGTCTTTGGGTGTTTTGTTTCTCCTCCCAATGGGAGAGGAAGCATTGGATGGACCAGACAAGTTAAAAATTTGTACTTTCTCTCTTCCAGGTGGGATTTAAAAAGGTTAAATCCATTCCCCCATTTGGAACCAAATTTTAGACAAACCCGAGGAGAGATAAAAGGAAAACACTCTTGCCATTTCTTCAGCCCAACTACTTCTCCTGCTACAGCAGATCACAGCCCCACCTACATTCCAGCTGGATGTCCTGCAGCAAGTGTCATTTTCAACCTGTAAATGTAGAATTCACTGTTTGAAATTTCAGTGAATTTTCAGTAACATAAGGAAGGAAGATTTTTAATTGGCTTTGCATTTGGTGGTTACTGAATATGAATAAAATTGCTTTAAATGTTTAATTTCATAAATTCTAGAGGGATTGTCACCATCAGGGAACAGCTGATGGGACAGAGATTCTTTGCTTTTTGTTATTGATGAGTAGGTTGGAATTTAGGTTCTTTAAGTATTTAAAATCTGTATTTGTAACTCGTACTTTTGACTGTGATTTTTGCCTATTATGAGAGCTTCTGTGTCAATCTCAGATAGAGATCCACTTTTGATGTTGCAAAAATAGTTTTTAGTTGCTAATGAGCTCTTATGAAATCATATATCTGACTCTTAGAGGCAGATTCTTTTCCAGCCTAATGTGCGTATTTTTGAGTAGATCAATTTGGACTATAAGACTGACAAGACAAAAAAGGCTTAGGAAATACTTGATTACCACTTGGACTTGGAGCACAGCTCTCTGACTTACAGGATCTTGACTTTGCTGCTTCTGAAGAAAAACCACTGTTTAAGAATCAGAATTCATATACTAATTGCCTGAGCTTGACTCCAAGCTGAAACAGTGTTTTCTGTTATGGGTCGTTTTGGCCTCAGAGCAGGTTATGCTGAACTAGAGGCAGGCACAAGTTAATGAACAGAACAGAATTCCAAGGTTGTTGCAGATTTAGAAACCACTTCTGTGAGAGCATAAAGTATGAAAATATCTTTGATGCTGACTGGACCATCTGTGTCACCTACACATGGCCACAGAAAAGTGCTCATTCTCTGCTGGAGCTATCTGAAATTGAGTTCCTGACCAGGCTGATATTTCTGAAACTAATTGCATTACTAACCTGTGATCTGTGCCAAAAACTGAAAGTTGGGAGAAGGTCACATCAGTAAAAGTCATCATTTTATTCTCATTCTGAAACATATTGAGTATTTCTGATTAAGTAAGTTTTATAAAAGTGTTATGTGTTTTAGCTTTGCTCAGTGGCAGTATCCAAGGCATGATTATTGCTAATTGGAAAGTATTGTGCATGTGTGTGTGCTTTGAGTAAATGCTTGGACCTTCTTGTATGTAACCCTTCTAGTTATAGGATATGGGTGAGAGTGGTGAATAATTGAGAAAACATAATGTTATGGTTGCAGAATGAGACTTGCTTACTTTAGAACAACAGAATAAACAAAACACTGACACCTGGTAAAGCATACAGAATGGGGAGGGGATTAATAATCTTTGATTTTTAAAACTATTCCTGGAGTCTTTTCCCTCCATCCAAAGAAAAGGGAACAAATTCCCAGCGTGGACTTTCCCAGTTGCTATGGCATTTTGAACAATGGCTGAGCCTGTGATTACACCTGTCTATGAGACAGGAGGGGCTGGCCCCAGCACTCTCTACAGGAAACACTTTCAGATTCTCTCCATGCACTTTCTTGAGAAGCATGAGCTGGTGTCAGGACATTGATTGCCTTGGGTGGTCCATCTGAAACCATGAACTCAACTGAACTAAGTGGATTATACTTTGAATCTCGGGCAGTGGGCCCTGTGCTGAGAGGTCACATCAGGCGCCCCATTGACTTGTACTGCCTGATTAGCATAGATCTTGCTTGGTGGTGAGGGTAAAGCCCTAACATTAATAAACTATTATACTTCAAGGAATGTGCCCTCTTCTTGTGTGTGTATCCTCACTATCACAACTCAGCCTTAGCCCTGGAAGGTGTTCAGGTGAGCTTCAATTTACTGGTCAGAGATGTGGTGTACCTAAATTGATGCCAAGTGCCAGGCAAATAAATAAGTAAGTAAGTAAGTAAGTAAGTAAATAAATAACTCAGAAACTAAAAGAAAAAGCAACCTGGCTTTTAAAGATAGGCATTTATGGTATTTGGAATTTGTTTTAACTGAATAAACTCATGACTCCTAAAGTTACAAATGAGATACCACTACAGTGTGGTGAGTTCTCCGGATAGAAATTTTGTTGTATAATTGCCTTATCCAGAGGACAAGTGATGCAAAATAGAGTTGAAATAACAGGCCTGAAACTGCTATCCTTAGAAAAAGTCTGTTTGCAAGATCATGTCTGGGTTTATGTCTGTTATGTTAGATTTCAGGAGGGTTCTTGTCATTCTCAGAACTGAAGAGAGTAGTTCACTGAGCCTAAGTTGTTTGTACAAGAAATGCAGTTTACACTGAACATCTGCTTTTCTTCTGAAAGTCTGGAATTTTGATACATCATAGCCAGAGGGTGCCTATGTGACCAGCTCCCAACTGAACCCTTGGCCACTGAGTCTCTAATGAGACTGGTGACAGCATTTTATGCACGTTTCACTGTGTACTAACAATTCACTGCTGGAGAAAGTATGTGTCCTGTGTGATCCCACTGGGAGAGGACTCTTGGAAGCTCATAATTGGTTTCTGCAGTACTTAATGAATGTGATTGTTCCCTTTGCTGATTATCTTGGTACCTGTATTAGTTTGCTAGGCTTACAGACAAAAATCATGATGTAGTCGTTTTTTATAAATGCCCTATGTGTACTTCATATTTTAAAAAGTGCTTCCCAATTTTTGAGTCTGGCTTTTTTTCGGGAACCCATTTTAGTTTCTTTATTTTAACTCATTTCTGTTGGTTTTCTTTTCTTTGTGTCTAGTTGTTTTGCACTGTGCATGAAACATTTAGTTGAAAAATTATTTGCAGAAATCACTTGTGGAAAAGAAAATTTACTTTTTCTTTTGCAAAGTGCCTAGGTACACTAGCAATCTAAGTTAATTAATTTAATTTAAACTTAGGGGTTTGAAATTATCTGAAGATGTTTTGCAGCCATTGGGCACTGGGCTAAATTCCTATGCCTTTCAGGAATCCAAGGTATATATTGTCATCCAAGCCCTACAAGGCTGTCAATGACTCCAATGCACTTCTCAGGCATTCAACTTTTTTATTCAGTTGTAAATCTTCCAGAGAGAACACTTCTCAGTCTTATTTATCTGAATTTCCATTTTTTTCTTGGATCTTGTTCTAGGAATGCTTTGCAGTGTATAAGCTCTCAGGATATGCTTTTACATTGTATCAAGCACCTCTGATCATCCTCAGTAGGTAGATAATTTCAAACAAACTAGTATGGAAGTAGAGGTCCTCTCTAGTCTTTATTTCTCATTTATCAAATATTATTATACCTTTACTTTGAAGATTTATAATGATGGTCAGACTAGAAGTTTGCAACAACGCTTTGAGAATTTTCTTGGCAACAAGACTTCATCTTCACTCTGCTTTTCCTCATTTGATCTAGCCAGATCAAAGAAGTAACTCTATTGGAGGAAGATGCTTTTTAAAATAACTCTCTTTTGAGTAAATGATACATTTATCTACCTCATGTGCATTGTGTTATACAAAAAGCCATTTTAGCCTGATTTACTAAAAAAAAGTTATCACCTAATCTAAAATCTATGTTTTCTTGGAAGATAATTCAACCTCTTTGTCTGGAAGATGAATATAATTTGCTTCCTTCTTACTAAATATCAACCTAAACCTTCTAATATACATTTAATGGGCAGTACCACATGTAAACATATATAATTCTACAATTGCTAACAAGAAACCATAGCATTTATAGACATGA
The DNA here is from genome assembly GCA_004024845.1 of Tonatia bakeri. Classification (NCBI taxonomy): domain Eukaryota; kingdom Metazoa; phylum Chordata; class Mammalia; order Chiroptera; family Phyllostomidae; genus Tonatia; species Tonatia bakeri. Next base: position 650 of record PVIA01016686.1, on the reverse strand, counting down.
GATTTTAGAAGCTGCTATGGGAATGGGCATCTTCATGAAGACAACTTTTACAATGTATTTCAAAATATTCTCAGTTATTTTATAAATGGAAAATAAAACAATAAAAAGCATATTCAGCAGTGCTAGGAAAGTGTCTTGGAAAAAATGTAGAGGATACAAGGTACATAGGCATGGAAGAGACAAGGCACACAATCATGCATTTCCAAAGCACCTCCACTGACAGCAGTAAGCACTGGGGAAAAGAACTCTCAGCTTCTCCTTGACTAGCATAAATTTCTTTCATGTTTATTACCTTCTCCATAACCACAAATTCATTGGAAGCAGTAGAAATGTCCAACAAAGTAACATATAATACTATTGAAGATAAAAGATGCTGATAGTCCTCAGTGCAGTAGAGGTATATATTCTCTTTTTACAGAATGGATGGACAACTGAAACATGTTTATGAAATTATATTTATTAATAGAATCATATTTTAATGCAACTGGGAAGATTTTTTTCATTAAAAGAATTATGCAGTAAAGCCATTTTACTGGATATAATTACCATGTAATATGTAAGTTTAAAGTTTATATTGGATCTTTTTAAAAATGTATTACTTATAGTAATATAAAAATGTATACAAGAAAATGAATTTAGATTTGATAGAT
>PVIA01016685.1:0-18076 GCA_004024845.1 Tonatia bakeri | reverse complement strand
AAACAAAAGCAAACTAAGCAAACAACTAGAACAGGAACAGAACCACAGAAATGGAGATCACATGGAGGGTTAGCAACAGGGAAGTGGGGGGAGGAGAGAGGGGGAAAAAGTATAGAGAATAAGTAGCATAGACAATAGGTAGAAAATAGACGGGGGAGGGCAAGAATAGTATGGGAAATGTAGAAGCTAAAGAGCTTATGACACATGGACATGAACTAAAGGGGGGGAATGTGGGTGGGAGAGGGTGGGCAGGGTGGAGGGGAGTGAAGGGGGAATATGGGACGATTGTAACAGCATAATCAATAAAAAAAAATTTTTAAAAAGAACTTTAAAAAAAGCAATGGAAAAATGCCCTTGGGTGAGAACTAAAAAATAATAATCATAAAATTATTTTAAAAAGATCATGAACCACAGAGTATGGCTATTCTTCCATCAGAGGACCGCAGAAGAACCGCAGAGGTCCCAAAGTGTTTTCCGCAGGCAGTCTACATGCATGTTCCCCTACACCTTACAAGAACAATCTTTTTCACGAATTCCTCTTCCTGGGAGATGGATCATAAATTCATGAGATACTCATATTCTCCATCAATATGCAGTTGAATTATTCTTTCCTCCAACTGACTCACTGAATCCTCAGGTAGGCTGTTTTCGATACCCGCTTAATCGTTGCCTCAGCTTAACTCATTTTTCCCCTGCTACCCTTCTGACTACTCTTACTGCATACAGAGCTATCCTTTCTCTGAATTTCAATTATTCTTGCCAACAGTGCCTGTCATCAGACATGTAACCTAATCTGTTCTGTATTTTTTTTCCTGTGTTTTTGCCTCTCTCGTTGGCCTGGCAGCCGGGCGTTATTGCTCATCTACCTGTTATATGTGAGAGACCAAGAACACTTGCGTGGGTAAAAGGCCAACGGAAATGACATTTCCTGCATTCGGAAAAGGGGAAAACCTTGCGCTATAGAATTTAGGCTATAAAATTCTACTATATAAATTACCAAAACTATTACAAGGCCCTAAAAACTTTTATCAGAGAGATTTATAATGGATTTAATCAGCTCAGAAAGTTCTAATCCCACCGCCACTACCTACTTCCCTGCAGTTCTCCGGGGACTCTCAGGGGGGCGCCATCGGCTCGGTCGAGTCCTACCAGCACCGCCTCGCGGCGGCACAAGGTAAGACCCAAACCCAACAGCATTTTTGTCACACGCCCTGGTTTAGCCAAACCTACAAGGTTAAACAAAGAAACCTCAAAAGTAAAGGTAAATCACAACGTTTAAGAGTGAAAGGATAAATACTCTCTATACAAGTTAGAAAGGGCTTATTTTTAGTAGAACTGAAAATTTTTTTCAGTAATTAGCGTAGGTGAAAATAGCAACATTTTGTGCAGTCTCTGGCCCTTGATGGGACCCTATACAAACTGTTTGCCTCAGCCTGCTTGTGTGCAAAACATGGGAATACTGTGTAATAATAATACCTCACAGGTATTGTTATACTGCAAGGATTAACTAAGGAAGTGATCATATATTGCAAAATACACCTTACAAACTAAACACCACCATTTACTTCTGACCCGTGAAGCCTTTCCAAAGCACCCACACAGCAACTGTCACCTACCCGTCAAAGTCTTACCACAGGACATCCAAAAGATTTCCCTCACAATTACATCATCTCCTTTTGTTTATTTCTAGCCCGTGAATGCAAGCCTTCTTGGCTCAGAGGCAGGTAATCTGGCCTGTCCTTTCCACAGCCGCCATGAAAGCTGGGGCACAGATATGTGTATCTGCCCCTTCCACGGACAAGCTGCTGACTTGGAGCAGGTCGGGTGGATCAGCGGGGAGAGGGGTCCTCCAGCTTCCCTGGTCTCTGGGAAGGAATTAAGAGGTTGGCCCTTAGGCAGCAGCTTTTAAAGAATGCAGCCAAACCTCGTTCAGGGAAAGACTGGGGGAAGGGCAGTTTCGCCTGTTCCCTGTGCACTGAGCCCTGGGAGGAGGGCTTTGGCGAGCACTCACTCCTCAAGTATCACCTTTAGGTTTGCTGTCCTCTTGTGGGTCTCAGGAACACAAGCCCTAACCTCTGAGGGCTAGGTGTGTTGGGAGCCGGTCCCTCTGCTGGGAGTCTTAGTAAATGTTAGTGTGGTAGATCAGCTCCCCAAGGAAAAGCTAGGGGTTGGGGGTTCCCTCCCGGTTACATGGTGCTGTGTCAGGAGTGGGGTTTATGATGTGTCTCAGCCTTTCCTGCCTGTTCTCCTTTGTCTGATGTGTAGGAGTCACTTGGCTGGTTTCTGGATCTCTTTCCGGGGGGATTTATCCATATGTAGCTGTACATCAGCGTGTCTCTAGGAGGAAGGGAGCTCAGGAGCCTCCTATGTTACCATCTTGGTCAATTTCTCTGTACTTGGATTATGGGTGTTTTGAAAAAAATATCACAGAGCGAAAGCACGTTTCCCATCACAGCGTCTTGGAGATTTGGACACAATTTCCATACAGGGTACCTGCTCTCACCTGACATCACTAAGGATGTTAACCTCAAGGCTAAGGAAGTACTTGCTAGGTTCTTTACTGTAAATTTACTATTTTTCCCTTTAGTCTTTTGAAGTGTGATTCTTTCATTACTCAGAAGCAGGCAAATTTATAATAATCTAGAAAAAAATAAAGAAAGAGCAACCAGAGACAAAAAAAAAAAAAAGACAACCCAGAAAGAAAGAATACTGCCCATGTGGTCGAGAAAGACAAAAGGATTTCAGGAACGAGAGGAAGGTCAACAACATCAAAAATGCCACCGGAAGTAAAGTGAGATAATTACTGAAAGGTGTCCAATAAAAGGTTATGATGACTCTAATAAGAGCGATGTTAATTGTTTGATGGAGCAAAGCCAGAATGCCATAGGTTGGGCTAATTGCAGAAAGTAGACACGGAGTGTAAGTTGCATACTCATATATGTGTTGGAAGCCCGACTGTGAAGGAAGTATGGGGGAAGGGTGGTGGTTAGGGAGACAGTTCAAGGGTCAAAGAAAGTTGTTGAGGGGTTTTTAATTTATTTTTTTAATGTGAAGGAGATTTAAGAAAATGTGTATGCTGAGCAGAAGGAGGTATTTGGGAGAGGGGAGGGGAAATTAAAGACCCAGGGAACATGGCCGGGTAGGGCTAGAGCATGTGCAGTGTGTCACAGCATCTACCAGGCTGGTTTCGTCTTCATGGAGCGATAACGCCTGGATTACTGCTGGTCTGTTCGTCAAGAATGCTTGGCCTTCAATGAGAGGGAGACAGCCAGCTCAGAAATCACAGTATATATTAAAAATAATAATAATAACAATGATATCCTTTCTTAGATGTGTCTAAATAGCCACGAAGCTGTTCTTCCACATTTTTAGTTTACACTTCCAAAATAGTTAATAATTACAAAAGTAAAAATGTTAAGTTTATGGTGGAGAATCCCAGCAGGCACTGCCTTAGACAAGTGATCAAAGTTAACATCACCAAATATTAATTAAAAAATTAATGTACACCCTGATAGGATATACTGAGAAGGGCAGGTCATTTCTGAGTTAGCCTTCCAAGTTATGCATAACCTTCATCTAATCATGAGGAAACAACAGACAAGTTCAAACTAAGAAATACACTACAAAGTGAATGAACAGCATTTCTCGAAGGTGTCAAGGTCATATGAGACAAGGAACTATAATAGATTAAGGTAATATAACAGTTAAAGATAATGGAGGGATACCAGATTGGATTCTGGAGCATATAAAGAATGTTAGTAGAAAAATTGATAAAACTGTATAAGGTTCTATTCTTTAATCAGTTCATTTCTTAGGTTAGATAAATGTTCTATGACTAGGTAAGGTGTTAACATAAGCAAAAGCAAGTTAAAGGGCATGTGGAAACTCAATTTGCAATATCTAAACCTAAAATTATTCTCCCAAAAAAAATCCCTTCAGGTCCCCACTATTTCCTTTGCAATTCCATTCCTCTCCTTCTTACTGCCCAAAGATTTGAAGGTAGAATTCAACACCCTAACCTTAGCCCACGAAGGACCCACTTTGTCTGGGCACCAACACCACCTCTAGCTTCCCTGCTGTCACTCTTAGCACTCTTTGATTCGGAGAAACACAACTACTGCGTCTGTCCAAAATGTTTCCGTGGGTACTGTGTCTCTGCACATTTGCTCACACTGTTCCTTCTGTGTTAAATGCCCTTCCATCCCTACTAAATACCTGCTAAACTTTCAGAATAGTTCAAGTACATTTCTTGAGTATCCCATCTCATTAGAGATTTCCTTCCTCTGTGTCCTCAGAGCATTCTGTGCATTCTGATATCATAACATTTGTCACCTTGCATGTTACACTAGAATTAGGGTTTTATTTACTTGTCTTCTCTACTAAATTATCAGCTTCCTCAGAGTTAAGAGTCACGTTTGATTTAAGGGTACATATCTAATACCTACAACCTTTAGGACGCTCAATCAATGTTTGATGAAATGAATGAATGGTCTAGCCAATCGGCCCACATTGAACTTGAGTATCTGAAATGATGTAACCATATTTGTAAGTACCAGCAATAACCATAGCCTCCTACTTATGTTTGATCCAAGTGAGAGGAAAGTTTCTAATCTCATTTCAAGCCATAAGGCACACTATGAAATTTAACTAAACATCAAGGATTTACCCTATCCAAACAGAGAGCAGGAGGAATTAAAACACTAGGAAAATGTTTCCAAATACATAAGATTTATACCTTAATATCCTAAGGTATAACTAGCTGAACTGTGGTCTCCTTGAAGGAAGGGGCTGACTGGACCTCTCTCTGTAGAGACATGCATGACTGTCTGAAAAGGCGGATGGGAGACCAGTAATCCTCACAACCAAAGTCCCTTTCACAGCTCTGAGGCTGCCTACTCACCCCGTGTGCCAAGGAGACTCTCGGGGGCTCCTCCTGTGGGGTGGTCTGTCTGAAGCTGTTTCCCAGCAGTCCTTGGCTGGGCTGGGCTGGGGTAGGGAAAGGCTGCTCTCCAAGCCCATCCTCAGGGCTCTGCCATTGTGTAAGTCACAGCCAACACAGAGGGGTACAGATAAAGTGCTCTGGGTGTTAGAATCCCTCCAGCCATGAATTTAGAAGGGTTGTCTGGACTCAGCGTACTCGATCTGGAACTTCAAGTCTGAGTTGGATTCGGACGTGTGGTAATCACATCTGGAAGGACATTATGGATGGAGGAAAAAAGCATAAGCAACCACAGAGAAATGGATAGGACAGGGAGAGTTTTGATTATTTTGAGATTTCAAAGATTAATTCTTAGCTCTTTGGTTTTTAATACAGTCCAAGAGGCTGTAACTCTTTTTGGAAATCCAAACTTGTGAGGAACTTTAAAAAACAACCTAGATTAATTAGGGAAAGAGAAGGAACTAATAATTACTGAATACCTTCTGCGAGTGGCATCCTAAATGATCTCATTAAATTCTCCGATGACACCTGAAAAATGGGTTTTACCAACCCACACGGCCCAGTCCAGAGATGAGAAAAATGAGGCATAAGAAGTTAGATTACCTTGTCCAAGGTCACACACTACTTAATAGCAACCAAAAAATCAGACAAGGCATTCAAACGGAGATTTGACTGCCCCTAAAAGCCCACGTGGTGTCTACGACACCACACTCCTCCTCAGTGTGGCGCGAACAGGGTCACAGTGCCCTTGCAGGGTGCTCCTCTGCTGAGACACGTGCACCTGGGGTGTGAGGGTTCTCATTACAAAGGCGATGTAGTTTAAGTAGTGCAGCATCATCCATCACATTAAACTAATGACACAGACGTGAATTTGGTTGGTTTTAAAGTGTAGTTCATGCTAAATGTATACATTAATTTTGGTTTATATTTGATTAATAGCTAAGTGTCTGAGGAGTGTATAAGTAATGTTATATTTGTGCATTTCAAGTAACAGTGTAATAAAAATATTTTCAACAAAAGTTATGAGATTTTTTGTCATGAAAACATCTCCGTGTAGTGCTCGGTTCTGAGACAGATGGCAGTGAGACATTGCTCAAGAATAGGCAGTAGCTACGATGCAGACTTCTCGCAGGTCGCCAGGTCTCTGGAGCGACCACATGACCGCCCGGTGCCAGAGCGAACATTTCTCTATGACTTCCTCTTCATCCTTTCTCACCTGGGAGAAGACATGCCCAGGGTGGTGTCAGGTGAAACTGAAAGCATTCTATTCGTGTCACATCTATTCGTGTCTATTAAGTCAGAAGGAATTGGGGGAAAAAACTGTTTTTTTTTCTCTCTTTTAAATCTTCGTAACTTTTAAATTTTAAAATTTTGCAGATGTTGGAAGACCCTGGCTATTTGCAAATTCTTCCTCCTGATTAGAGAAGTCAGTGTAAAATTCCTTTACTGTTGGTCCCAGAAAGACTATAGATGTAAGGTATTTCAATCTGTTTAGTTATCTGAGTAATATTCTTCCAATAAATTCATTTCCATAATACGTTTCATACTGCACACATTTTAAATACTTATAATTTATATGCCCCTTCTTGTTCTCTTCCCCATTTCTAATCTGTTCCTTCTCTCACAATAAAAGAATCTAAATATTTAAGAGAGGATTCCCTCTTTTCACAAAAGAAGAAGAAATCGCGTCCTGTCTGGAAAATTTTCCAAAGCAAGAAATAGAGAAGGCAATGACTGCATCTCTGGATTAGGATGGATACTTTAATTCCTCAGAGGATACAGCATTGAACACACACTTTCAATCTAACATTCAGGCCCTTAAACCCTGTGCCTTCTAACCCAAGCAACACATCAACACTTCACAAGGTTCTGGCACTCACACCTATTTTTGACCAGTGTCTGGACCTCTCTCATCTCATTTCTGTTTTAGGCTTTTTCTTCCAGCTACAAAACTATTTTCCCCCACCACCATTGCACCCTTCCTTCACTGATGGTCAGTGTGGCAGATCCAGTTCTGATGCTGCTTGTCTTCGTCATCTTGGTTTTATCCTGGTCTTTTGGCCGCATCCCTTCCAGTCTGATGTAGAAGACACGCCCGAAATGCTCCCCAGGCCCTGCCCTGGAAGCCACACCCACCCACGTGACACCGACAGGAGCAGCGGCCTGGCTTCCCTTGACACGCATGCAATCCTTGAGACTCAAAAATGTGAAGAAAAAATGTTCAAATCTGAGCCAACATAAAATACCACCTTAGCACTTCATAGGGTAGGGACAGGAGGATTTGCAGAGAATGAAAACCTCCCAGATGGTCACCTTTCCGTCAGTGAGTCTGAACATAAAACACGAAGGGTGTTGTTCGGTGGAATAGGGCATCTGCCCCCACGTCCACGGGCCTCACAGGAAGGCATCGCCGTCAAAGCAAGAGCACGGCGGCCTGACTGCCTCCAGTGGGCTTCTCTGACAACGGGAGGCTCTTTTTACCCAGGCGTCAAAACAGTAATTTTTAATAGCTGAGAGTATAAGGAGTATATAAGTAGTGTCATAGACATGTAATTGACAAACAACTGCAAATATTTCAAGTGTTCAGTTTGTACATGCCAGTGAAACCAGCACTAACATGAACACAATGAACGTATCCACCACCCCAAGAAATGTCCTTGGAAAGCTTTTTAACGCCTCCCTCCTGTTCCTGCCCACACTACCACTTTCCCAAACACCCACAGAGCTGACCGCTCTTACAGTGCTATAGAGTACTTTTCATTTTCTATAATATTATGTAAATGAAGTCATGCACTATCGACATTTTAATATTTTTCCACTAAGTTTAATTATTTTAATATGCGTGTCATTATATGTATCAAAAGTTAATTCCTTTTTTTGCTGAGTAATTTAACTATATAGATACACTATAATAATTTATCCATCCACCGTTTTCCAAAGTTGTGGTAGATTTACACTCCCACAAGCCATGTGTGAGAGTTACGATTACTCCATGACTTTGTCACACTTGGTGTGGTAGGTGTTTTCAATTTTATATTTGTGTTATGCATTCTAACAGGTGCAGAGTAGTATCGACAAAACTAAAAATGCCCTCATAGGATTTGACTAGTATTTCATTTTGGATGAACGCACATCTTGAAAATAGAATCTTCCTATCTATTGATGTAATATATCTTGACTTTAATTTATGTCTAAATTTCTCTCACTTGTGTTTATTCTAGAAATCTTATTTGCCAAATGATATTTTTACATTTGGTCAGAAACTATCAGAATGAACTGATACAGTGAATAAAAGAGGTGATCTTGGTAATGCTTTTCTGTTTTAAAAAGTCACAGTTAGTTTTCATACAATATCATATAATTGATCTCTACAGAGTATATGTATCTAACTTGAACCCTGAATACAACCTTTAACTCTCTGTTTCATGTTACAGTTTAAAAATCAAACAAAACACACACAAGAGCAGCATAAGAATAGGCCGATGGCATTGTAGGGTAGCAAAATACACCATCCCAAAATATGCCACTTTGGCTTAAGGATTATTTTTGAGCTGAAGGAAACTGAGAAAAGCAGATACAAAGAAGCTCATTGCCCTCCTGATACATGCCTAAACCAGGACACAAATTTACAAAGGTGTCTCTGCTCCCCTCTCTACTAGGAAGGGCAACAGTTAATAACCAGACACAACCTTAGGCCCATGTCAGCCTAGGGTTGGCACCAGAGGGATCCACATACAGACTTTATCGACCGGCCCTTGTCTTCCACTAGTTTCCCACATATTTGCCTGCCCACATATTTGTGCTGCCCCAGCAGACTCTAGGCCCTTCCCTTTGTCGTGTCGCTTATCTAGAAATGTATTGTTCCTTCGCTGAAACGCTAACCAAACCTTTGAGTCACTCATCTCTGGTACTCCCACGTGATACATGCACATGCCCACGTTAATAAATATCTGTTGGTTTTTCTTTTGTTAATCTTCCTTTGGCCAGTATCACTTACAGGGCCCCAGCTGGAGAACCTAAAACGGGCAGAGGAAGAGAGTTTCCCTCCCCTTCCTTCCAACACTGAGGAAAGTACAGCAAAGAGTGACATATTCAGGAAGAGCAGGGCAGTTGGTGAGGCAAAACTAACGTTAATCTACAGAATGATAGTGTGGATTTTCAGAGATCATATCATAGAACAACATATTTTTTGAATTATTTTATCTAGATAACTCTTTAAAAAACACACAAAAATTAAAGGATTCCTTGAAAGGCCATTGGAATTTTCCTTAAGCCCACCATAAAAACAGGATATAACTTCACTACTCTGGTCTGCCCCATATTAACTTCTTGGTGAGCTGTACAAGGAACAGTTTTCCTTGTAAAAATAAATGGTCTGGCTGTTTTGTATGAATTATTTTAGAAAGAACTAAGTCCTAAGATCTTCCCACCACTTCAGTTCTCTCATCTCCTTTGTCAGTTCTAATAACGTGTCTAGACATGCACAAGGAAGTAAAAAAATGAAAGCAATCAACCACATAATTTGGACAGAAAATCACAGACAGCTGAAATACTGAGTTGATTGGATAAAATGAATAAACTTCCTGACAGTCCTCACTTTTCACTGCCTGCTCAGACACTATTCTTGTCGAGCAATAACTGGACTCAAAATTGGCATAAACAAATATTTTTAAAATCTATGCAATCCATCTAAATTGTTGGTAATCAGTTCATGCTCACCATGGAAATAGGAACCACACTAGTCACAACAAAATAAACCACCAGTTCTCGGTGGTCAAATGGATACGATAGGAATTGGCATTACGCAAAATATGTGAATTTGATAAATATTCAGACACACCATTTGATCTTTGGATTTTCAGTTTCTCTACATATTTGCAAAATACCTAATGTTAACTAAACCTTTTTCTACAAATATAGAAGCAAAGCAGAAATGTTAAGCACTGGGTAAGACGGACTTGGAGAAACAGAAAGAAAAGGAGCTTCCAGGAACCCTACATGTAAATTATCTCATGCAATCTTCACAAAAAGCCCTCATTTCTCCATTCAACAACAGATGATTGAGTGTCCATGACAGCGACTCAGTTAAAGTAAAAAGGGAGCTGCCCCTTCCCAGAGAGCTCACAGGGACACTGAGCATGAGCAAGCAAACCAGAGCTCTGTGCCCAAACGCAACGGACTACAATTCTCTGCGTGTCATCAGAGAATTCTGCAAAGGAGTGATCTAGACTAAAGACCTCTCATTTCAGAGATGAGGCCGCAGAAGCTCGGAGAGGTTGAGTAACTCGATAAAGGCTACATAGGCAAGAAGTCATGAAGGTAGGATTCCTCCATTGTCCCGCCTGACTCCAGAGCCCCTTGCTCTTCTTCTTATGTTTCTCAGACTCAGTAAGGCAACTGCACGAGAGAAGAGCCAGTCCAAACAAGAAGACTCTTTGCAGTGGATTATACCTCCCTTTCTTTCAGCCTGTCCAGTTTCATATTTCCCACAGAGTCCCTCCCAGTCTGAGAACATGGTTTACAAATCCTTACTGAATGAATTTGGCTTTGGCTTATACCTTGCTGAGTTGGTCCATCAATCCTTGGTTGATATTATCGTTCACTGTTGTATGTTGCAAACACCATGCAGGGAATACGGTGAAAATGCTCCTGAGACTTAAAGCAACCACAAGTCTTAATGGTGAAGAGCATGGCTGTCAATCTTCTTTGTGAATTAAGTGGATTTTCCACTTCCTGTACTAGTCCTAGTCAAAGTGTCATATATTGACCAAGCTTTTCACAGCTTGACATGTCACCGTTAGGGTGGCTGACTGGTCCAGCTCCTTCCAGAACTCGACTGACTTTAGACTCGAAGTCCTATTCCTGAGGAAGGCCTCAGGCACAATTTCCACATTCAATTTGTGTATTATGTTATGCGCATAATGTTAGCACACCTCTGATGTAATCAACAGAAAATATACACAATTAACCAAGGGCGGATGTGGGGAAAAAGTAAATAATCATTCCAGGGTGTTATAGACAACAACCTCATGGCCTGAAAAACATGTCCATCATGATTATCATAAGTAATTAAAGTATTTTTTCTCTTCCTTACGGAAAAGTAGTGAGGTGGAACTATGTCACTAATACAATGTTAATTTCTTAGTGTTGCAAAAACTGTTTAATAACTCTTGCCATTAAAAATGGGGTCAAGTCTCCACCTTCACACCCAGCTTCATCAAGCAGAGAGAACAAGCCAGAATCACCCCAGAAGGAAGAAACAGCTTGTTTCTCTGCTGGTGCTGCTCTGCCTGCTCAGTTCGATCTACTGAAGACCCCATGAGGGCTCATGTCCTGCACACTTCTAGGCTGGCAGGGGCATATATTGTTGGTTGTGTTATTAACTCAACAGCCACCAATTACGGAATATTTCATTTGTACCAGGCTTTCTCTTAAGCTGGCTACATAAATTATTATAAATCCTTGCAACTAGGAATATAAAAAATTGTTTTTTAAAATTTCACAAGTAGGGAAAGAGGCGTGGAAGAGTTGGTTGACCCTGCAAAGGTCAGCCAGCAGGAGGCAGCGCTGCAGGATGGCGGGGCGGGCGTGTCGGGTCTGTCCACGCACTCGTGAGTGTAGCGCGGAGCTTCGGCGTGTTCCAACACAGCGCAAATTCACGCATTTGCTTCTCTTACAATCCTCTTCACAAAATAGAAATGTTCCTACCCTTCTAAAATGTTGCTTCCTGTTTTGTTTTGTTTTTTAAGTGGGGCATAAATCAGCTACACAGACTGTTTCTCCTATGATAGTTTAAATATTTTAAACAGCCAACACTAGAGTAAAAGAATAAATTATACGTGTCATTGGCACATAGACTGATTTTATTTTTAATACATAAATATTCTATATTCTGTTTGGCTGTAGCGTAATGTCTATGAAAAGTCTCAGTAGTTGGAGGCCTTACGGCATTCTTTCTTGCTATTGTTCTGTTTTCATCTTCCAAAATCCAATGGAAGCTGATCAGTTAGTACCCAAATAAGACGGCTAATTTTTTACAACTGTAAAGTGACTAGTGCATTAAGTGTCTAGAATAGGATAATTATTGAAGCACTAAATTTAGTTTTGAGGGTCCATCAGTTATATAAAATAGGTAAACAAGTAAGAGTAGACAGAGTGGGCAAAGGTAGGTTTAGAGTTGTGAGTACACAAAACACAGAGTTTATTCTTGTATCATTATTAATTAGTTATTGTATTATTTTCCACACGAAAAACTGTAAGCCTGCTTTTGTCCCACCATACATAGCTCTCATTATTCATTTTATTTAAAAGCAAATAAGTTTCTTAGAGAAGTCAACATTTTTCTTGCAGTAAATCCTAAAAGGGATTTTTAACACTTACTCCCATCTAGTGAGTGTCCACCCTTTGCCAGGCCCTGGCCCTGGCAGAACACACATTACCTTTCAAGAACAAATATCATTTCAATCCACTTAATGGAATAAAATAAAATATCTTTACAGTTTCACAATTACTCTGATTCATTCTTCAAATGAATATTTATCTGCCTTCTATAAAAAACAGTACAGCATTAACTATCCATGCAGGAAGAGCATTTACAGAAATTGAGACAAATCAAAGAGACAGCCCGGGGCAGGCTTTGATCTCTGAGGAGCTGGCCCCATGCAGAAGAGAATGAAAAAAACTGAAGACAGGAGAAAGCCAGTCCTTTCTCTGCAAAATATTAAATACCTTAACTAAGCGTTTGGCATTTGCAAGACTGCAGCCAGTTTCTAGATTAATTCCTTAATACACTCCTGTTTCGTGGTGCTCTTTATTGCCAAAAAAAAAATCCTTGATATGCAAAAAACAGTGTTAGGTGTCGGTGGTATTTCTAAAAATTCTCACATGTAGAATCTGTCATCCTCTCTTTGTTTTAAATAAGCTAAATGTGTATCTTATAGCTTGGAGAAGGTAACATTCACTTTAAAACTTGCAAACATATACTGTTATTAAAAAGAGAAATGTTATTTAGGATGCAATTTACATTATTGCTATAGGTAAACTTTGAAGTTTACTTTTGTATTTTATGTTCCTCTTCCAGGTTTTCTGTTTTCATTATTTGAGATAAGCAATGTCTACTTTCCGCCATTCTTCTTTCCTTTGTACTTTTTTAAATGAAATAGAGCAATTACTAATAAGACATTTTCACATTTTATATTTTCTCTAGTATAATATTTTCAATGTTTAGGCCACTCAATCCATTTTTCCACCATAAAACTTGGAGGGACTCAAACTCAGAGTTTCATAAAGACCACAAATGAATTAAATGGAAATAATCAGAACATGCTCTACCCTAGAATGTTAAAACTATGCATTTACAATGGAGCTAACTTATACCCAGCGTATATGCTATGGAAGTGACTCGAAGGGTGTATGCAGTTCCTGGTGAGAAGTAACCGAGACAACATCTTTGCTCTAGGGCATATGGAGCTTCTCTTCTGGGTTCTGTAAGTCTTTCCTTGCTGCTTACCTCAGCTCTGCACTGGGACGTTTTGGTTCTGTACTGGAACCTTTACTACATCAGGAAACACTCAGCTTCTCATAATGCATTTGCCCAAAGCTCGTTCTGGGCCACTATTTGTAGTTTATGTTTGTGACAGCTTGTCTCTTGCAGAAATCACACTCAAATACCTCCTACTGCTCATTTAGGACCAAGGTGGGCATTATCTTTTTTAACTGATAATAATGGTTCCTCGCTGCATGCACTGTATTTTCATCCATGGACAGAGGAAATGCTCTCTCCCAGACTTCTTCCAGGCGGGGTCCAAGTGGACACTAGATCTCTCGGCAGGAACATGGAATCCTGGCATGTCTAGGTAACCCAGTTAAATCCACTTCTGGACTGGTCTTCAGCTCAGGGCATGTCTTCATAATTATTTCAAATGCTCTCCCCATTGTAAGCTATCCCATACCTGCCCAAATGAGAAGTGTGCCCCTGGCGTTGTATTAAATACTCTTCTGTGAGCCCCATTAAGTGAATGTCATTGTCTTCCTTTCAATGTATCTGAAATACCAAATGACGCCCAGCAGCAGCACTGTGTCCCTGAGCTCATTTCTTCACATTCACAAGCTCATTCTCATTGGTCAACATTTCTCAAAAAGTGGTCCACACATAAGAATCTCCTGGGAAGTTCATTAAAAATTCAGACCACCTGAGACCCCACTTCTTGAATTAGAATCTCTCAGGGGCAGGGACAGCTCTAGGGTTTGTTGCTGTTGTTACTGTTAATTTTCCAGGGTGAATCCCAGTTCAGCTATTTACAGTGTGTCTTCAGGAAAGCCATTTCAACCCTCCTGGTTTGGTGAGACTTAGTGTTGTATCATCATTAATTTAGTAGAACTAAGTGTCCCACAGACGGACAGCCTGAGCATAGCTTGTCGGAGCAGAACCTGAAATACTAAAAGGTGCTGTAGACACATACTATCTCCCTGTTATCCATGGAAGATCATCACCTGGAGGGCCGGATAATTCTTACGTGTGTATCATAACCGTAACCTGAACCTAACTGTGCCATAAGCCCTAGGCCAAACAGAAGTACACTGATATGTCGTAGGTCAAGCCCTAAACTAAACCTCGGGGGAGCACAAGTGACGGACGAGAGGCTAACCTTTCCCTAGTGGAGAGGGAAAAGCCGATGCGGGCCCTAAAATAACAACATGAACCGATACTGAGTGGGAAATTACAGTGCGGAGTCTTTGCCTGCAGGCTTCATTTAACTCTGCGGGGTAGGCAGTATGATGCCTTCACTGTATGGAGAATTTCCTTGGTAGCCATATGCTTAACAGATTAGAGGGAGAAAGCTGAAGGCCAGGAAAGCAGTTAGAAGTCTAGTTACAGCAGCAGTGTGCATTTATTAATGAGAAATGGCAGTGAAAATGAAGAACATGGGGACTGCATGGGAGAGATGTTGATTATCTTGATCCCAACTGCCCTGCTGCACTCTGAGTGACTGAAACAGGGACGGGAATACAGTAGACACTCAGTAAATACATGCTAAAGAAAGAAAGGAACAAGGGGAAAAAGAAGGGAGGGAGGAAGAGAGGGAGGGGGAGGGGAGGGGATAAAACTTTTTTTATGTGTATTTAGGAAGTGATCACACAATGCAACTTTTTATTGAAAGACTATGTAATTCTCCATAAGCAAACTCCAGTTTCTCCATCTCAACTTGCCACCTTGTATTGTAATGTTTTTCGTACCACAGTCAAATGGTGTTGATGCTGCAATGCCACAATACCAATTGGGGTAATACCGCAATTACCACGAGGTGCTTCCCAATTTCCTTGTTCCTCAAAAGGTGCCCTAAATGTTGAAGGTGAGTAGGTCTTAATGAGGAGATGAAACACCCGACTGTCACAACTGTAACATTTTATTGCTGTTGCTCATGTAATGGCTTTACCACAGCTCTCCCTATATTTTCAAAATGATCTATCGCTACATGTGAGTGTGTTTAACATATAGAAATTTATCATGAATAGAATCCTCTACCCAAAGACCTAACATTTTTTGTTCGATATATTTGCTATTCAAATGATTTACATAGGTATCTACTTCTGCCCTAGACACCAGTATCTGTACATGCAAATACCTGGCATAAAATTTTTTAAATGGAAGTTTAAGATGAAATACTGCCATTTGTGACAATGTGGATGAACCTTGGGGTAGCAAGCTAAGCAAAATAAGTTGGAAAGTTAAGAACCACATGATTTCATTCATATGTGGATATGAAATTGAAAGTAAGAAATGAACAAAACTCACAGACACAACGGTATGGTGGTTACCAGAGGGAGGAAAGTGGGTGGGTTAGTAAAGGGTAAAGGGGGCCAAATATATGGTGATGGAAGATGATTTGACTTTGGGTGGGGGGCACACAGTGCAATATAGAGACAATATATCATAGAATTGTACACTGGAAACCTATACAATCTTATTAACCAATGTCACCACACTAAATGTAATTTAAAAATAAATAAATAAATGAAAGGATGCTCTAACAGAAAAAACTTCTCTGGAAATTCAAATACCTTAGTAAAAACTGTTCACAATGTGCACTGAATTCAAGTGAGTTATATTAAAATAACGTTGGCATATGTTGTTTTTCCATTATGTCTTTTCAAGACTTCATTCTGTTGTTTCCTTTTTCTTTCCTTTTCTTTTTTTTTTCCTCCTCTTCTAACTGTCACTTCTATGTGACTCAAGATTCCCGTAATGCCATTCTGGAGAATCCTTAGCACAAAGGACATTGTCTTTACTCGTTGTCCCAACCCTGCTAACAGATCGTCATGGTCGTTCTCACTTTGAGCGATGTAAAACAATGTTTCCCAATGACGTTGTCCTTGAGCACTCTGGGTGGTCTACAGACCACAGTGCATATCAGATCAGGAATGACTCTGTGTTTTGGTGGCAACATGGAATACTGGTTAAGTGCAAGGCCCTGGAGTCAGGCCACCCAGGTTCAGGTCCAGACCCAGCTGCTGGTATTTAATTTCTCTGTGCCTCAGCTTCCTGCCTAGAAGACAAGGGTTACTGATGATAATAATGGCACCTGCCTCACAAGGTGCCTCCCATGAGGAACACACGGGTTAACAAGCCACTTTCAAGAAATCAGAAAGGTAAGACTGGTCTGGGATCTAACAGAATGAAGATTCTCACCCAGAGAAGCTTATCTGCATTCTCCAATCAGGATGTCAACTGTTTGCTACTATGTGATATATAAAGTCCCAGAAAAAATTGAAATTAAAAAATGAAAGATATGTCTGTGTTGGTTTTGGTAGACTTCAGAAGGCTTGGTGAAAATTGTTTTTTTTTTTACTCTAACTACATACTTCATCTTATAACATACAAAAATCTGGCCCCAGCTCTTTATGCTACCCCAATAAATCTTTTTTTAAAGATTTTATTTATTTATTTTTAGAGAGAGGGGAAGGGAGGGAAAAGAGAGAAACATCAATGTGTGGTTGCTTCTCAGGTACCCCCTAATGAGGACCTTGCCTGCAACCCAGGTATGTGCCCCGACTGGGAATCAAACCAGCGACCCTCTGTTCGCAGGCCAGCACTCAGTCCACTGAGCCATACCAGCCAGGGACCAGTAAACCTTTTTAGAAAGTGTTCTTTGCTAAGTGTCCTGTATTTCACATGTATCGTTAGTCTGGTCCTCATCTGAACTGAACACTCACTGAGACCTGAGGTCCTGGGCTCCTCTGTGTCTCTGCTCCAGACAAAAGCACCACCTTCCACGCTCTCAAATACCCTTGGTCCCCGACCACTTACAAGGCCTTAAATCTGTGCGGCACTTCATAACTTACAGAGCATCCCTCATACAGCACTGCATTTTGTCCTCACTAGAAACTGAAGTTATCAGTGTTTTCCAGTTTGAGAAACTGGGTTGGAGAAAAATTAAATAGTTTGCCAAAAAGATAAAAGCTAGTAAATATTAAAAGCCAAATGATTTGTTAATGATGGTGATTCTGACTGACATGAGGTGGTATCTCATTGTGGTTTGAATTTGCATCTCTCTGATGGCTAGTAATGCAAACATCCTTTCATATGCCTCTGGGCCCTCTGTATGTTCTCCTTGGAGAAGGGTCTGTTCAGGTCCTTCACCCATTTTTTTAATTGGATCGTTCATCTTCCTGGAGTGGAGTTATGTGAGTACTTCATATATTTTGGAGATCAAACCCTCGTCCAAGGTATCACTGGCAAATATATTGATACATAAAGTCCCAGAAAAAAATACGGTTGGTTCCCTTTTCATTTTGCTGGTGTTTTCTTTAGCCATGCAGAAGCTTTTTAATTTGATGTAGACCCATTTGTTTATTCTTTCCTTATGTCCCTTGCACACTCAGAGCTATATTGGTAAAATATTGCTGCTTGGGTTTCCTGACATTTTATTGCCTATGTTTTCCTCTAAGACAACAAGTGCTAGCAAGGATGTGGGGGGAAGGGAACACTGGTGCTCTGTTGGTGGGAATGCAGGCTGGTGCAGCCACTGTGGAAAACAGTATGGAATTTCCTCAGAAAACTAAAAATGGAACTGCCTTTTGACACAGCAATTCCACTGCTGGGATTATACCCTAAGAATCCTGAATCACCAGTTCAAA
>PVIA01016684.1:0-18088 GCA_004024845.1 Tonatia bakeri | reverse complement strand
GGGCCTGAAGGGGCTCTGACTACAGCTCAGTCCCCGGAGAGACCCTGGGTTCTGTCTTCTGTCCTTGGCCTTAACTTCCTGAGGGCAGAAAAACCGTCCTCAGTGTTAACTTCCCGAGGCCTTGACTCCAACCCACACTCGAGCCCACAGGAGGCCAGTTCTACTGGCAGTGGTGCCAGGTGATTGGACACCCAGCCTGACTTCCCGGAGCCCATGGGGCAATGCACTGCACCGCTAGAGAAAGACCAGGGCGTCCATCAGCACTGTGAGCAGTAGAGCCCAGTCCCCTCTGATCTCCGACGCTAAGCAGGGTCGGGCCTGGTTAGTCCTTGGGTGGGAGAGCAGTGGAGACCGGGGATCAAGGGGGTTGAATGGGAAAGGACACTGCAAGCCTGGGCAATGGGGTGGGTTAGGTGCAGGAAGGCCACGTGGCCCCGATCTACGCTACAAGGCAGAGCTGCGGAGTTCGCAGCAGGGAGAAGCGAACGGTCTGCTGAGGTCGGAAGGCCAAATGGGACGCAGGGGGTGAGGGTGCTGGTGAACTAGCCCTTTTCTTGCTCCCAGGCTGAGAACCCAAAAGCCTTCTAGAACAGGGCTCTGCTGCAACCAGCAGCTGGCGGGGCATGGAGCTCCTAAAGCCTCTTCACTTTGGCCTTGAGATGGACCCACGGGAGTGTCTCTCTTTGGGAAAAGGAGGCTAACGCCTTCGCCCAGAACAGTGTCAAGCCCGTGAGAGGCCCCAGCTCACAGCTGCTTGGTGAAGATACGCAGAAGCAGGGGAGGCTGGTGATCAAATGAGGGTCTTAACCCACACGCCCTCGCCCACGAGCTGAGAGAATCTTCCTTTCTTCCCTTCCTTCCAGAAAAGGAAGACAATTGGTATTATCAGACCTCTTCCACCCCACCCAGGCCCCTTGTCTAACTCTGGTCTGAAAGGTGGTATAGAGGAGTGACAGTGACCAAGAGTTGCTTGGCAATAAAATAAAGTATTAGATTATAACTCAAAGCATAAAATAAATACCCATGAATCCATACTGATATAAATGAATAAATAAAACATGAAGGAGTCCTGGCTGGTGTGGCTGACTGAATTGAATGCTGGCCTGCGAACCAAAGGGTTGCTGGTTCGATGCCCAGTCAGGGCATGTGCCTGGGTTGTGGGCCAGGTCCCCAGTAGGGGGCACATGAGAGGCAACCACACATTGATGTTTCTCTCCCTTTCTCTAAAAATAAATAAATAATTTTTTTTAAATTAAAAAAATGAAGAATAGGCCAATGTCCCGTGCAAAGAACCCCAAATAGCCTATGTGAACGTTCTTCCATTAAGGAGGGGGAATGTACCCCCCCGTCTTACGTGTGGACCGCACACAGTGACTCCCCCAAAGAGGACAGTGTGGGAAGGGAGGACAACTTCGCAGTCACAGTGGGGAACCCGGACAACCCTGTCTCAGCCAGGCGATCACAGCCAACATCAGCCCTGGACATGATGTGATGACAACAGCATCTGACTTCCGTGGTTGTCCTTCCAAAACAATCAACCCCAGTCTAAGCATGAAAAAACCAGCAGATAGCCCTGGCTGGTGTAGCTCAGTGGATTGAGCGCGGGCTGCGAACCAGGCATCGCAGGTTCGATTCCCAGTCAGGGCACATGCCTAGGTTGCAGGCCATGTCTCCCAGCAACCGCACATTGATGTCTCTCTCTCTCCCTCCCTCCCCTCTCTAAAAATAAATAAATAAATTCTTAAAAAAAAAAAAAAAACAGCAGATAAATTGCAGTAGAGGGGCCCCCGATCACGTGCCTGAGCCGCACTCTTCAAATCTGCCAAGGTCCTCAGACGAGGAAAGTCTGGGACAACGTGACAGCCAAGAAGAGCTAAAGAGGCACAATGACCACATGTGATGTGGGATCCTAGGACAGAGACGGGGCAGCTGGAGAAAACTGAGAACATCTGAATGATGTCTGGAGTTTGGTTAATAATCACACAGCATCGCCGGTTCTTTAATCATGACCAAGCTCCCGTACTGGTGTAAGACGGTGGTAAGAGGGGAAACTGGGCGTGGGGTATTACGGGAACTCCCTGTGATATCTTTGTAATAGTTCTATAAATATAAAACTGTCTGAAAGAGAAAATTTATTTAAAAAGAGAGAGAGAGGGGAGTGGCCTGGCTCTGTGTGGTCAAGGCAACACGGGCAGGGCGAACAGGACAAGGAGCAGCAAGGACGGAGAGGGGAGCAGGCGAAGCAGGGAGCCGCTTTATTTCGGAGCGAGGTGTCGTCACCACGCCCCTGCCCCACACCCGCGGACCTCGGACACAGGCAGCCTGGGCAGCCACAGGCCTCACGGGACAACGCGGAGGGAAGCCTGAGTCGGTCCCTCCCCGTCCACAGGGACAAGTCGCCACTGCTGTGGTGCGGGCCTCCAGCTCCCCAGCTGGGCAGGGGCTGGGGTCGAGAGGGACCAGGCCCAGGGTCCTCTGAAGTCAAGACAAGGCAGGACAGCAGTGCCCCCCCTCCCCCGCCCCACAGCCACAGCCCGCTGTTGACAGGAGGAGAACGCCGAGCCCCAGGGCCTGGGGGACAGCAGGGCAGGAGAGCCAGCCTTGGGCTGAGTTCCGGAATGCCGAAGGAGACCCCCAGTGACACAGTGCGGATTCCAAGGGACGAGGGTGTTCTTGGGTACAGCATCCAGGGTGGGAGCAACTTCAGAAGCCCTGAGCATCTCCTGTTCTCCAATCGGCTGTCTTCCTCCCGAGTGGGCGTGATCGAACACAACCAGAGCCTCGCCTGCTCACGGTGGGTGCCCCGCCTGGGGGCGGTCCCAACTGCTGCTCCCACAGAAGAAGTCCTCGGGGAGCTCACTCAGGAGCCCATCCAGGTCATCTGCAGGGGGATGGAGGGGTGGGCAGACTGAGTGACAACATCAGGGCTGCGTGGGACTCCAGTCTAAGGCTCCTGCCTTGAGGAGGGTCTGGGCCTGGCAGCTCCGTCAGGACGTGGCTCTCCCAGGGCAGCAGCACCTGAGCCGATAGGCCTGCCACTGGCCTGACCCCATCTCCCCTCTGCTCCCCGCAGACCCACACATGACAGGAGGCAGGGGCAAAATGCCAGGGCCGTTCTGCTAAGAGCCTCCCCTTGGGCCTCAGTGGGTCCTCTCTCTCCATCCGCAGGCACCGTGCCTGGGCAAAAAGGCTTCAGAGGCCCCCTGGTGCGACCCTCTTGCCGGACAGCGGGAGAAACGAGGCTGGGGAAGCCGTGAGGTGCATTCAGAATCCCAGTGCGTGAATCCAGCTTCTCACCCAGAGGGAGACATCCTCCCCTCCCCCAAGTGCCCTTGTGGTCATAGGGAATAAAAGTAACTGTTCCTGGCTGGTCCTCAGGCGGGGTCTTATGTCTGAGAATTTGGAAGCCAAGCTGAGCTCAGTAATCCTCCTGCTCCTGTCATTGTTAACAGCAGCAGCTAACACTGGGTGCCTGCTCTGCCAGGCACAGAGCCACCACACACGTTACACTCGCCACTTGGTCTGTGTCTCACAGCGCCCCTTCACAGGGCCTCTTGTGGCCTCTGCTGTTACAACCCCACTCCACCAGGAAGAAAGGGGTTTCAAGGGGTCAGACCACTTGCCTGGGTGGGCACACTTAGGCTCCTTCTGATGCCACAGCTTCTAACAGGACCTCCGGGATCAGGCTGCCACAGGAGTCACTCCAACTGAGCGACACCTGCAGGGCCGGGCTCCCAGTCTGCACAGCGTCCTCAACAAACCCTGCTGCTAGGACAGAGTCAGTCTGGGGGCCCTGGAAACTTACTGAGGGCTACCAGCAACTGTTCTCAGCAGGGAGGACTGGAATTGAGTATAAGGATTGTAAGGAAAACAGTTGCCCCTCACTAGCTACATTGTGACTGTTTGGAGAAACGCTACATTAAATGAAGGGAAATGAGCAGTCCAGAACCTGGGAGTGAGAATGAGTATTTATGTTCCGAGCCTTGTCCAGCCACCACTAGCAGCGTCTACTTGGCAGGTCCATCCCTGCAGTGGGGATGTGACACCAGCGCAACGTTCTGCAGGCAACTCTCCTCCCTCCTGTCCCATGACCCCCAGCAGCCTTCAGACGATGGCGCCGCTTGTCATCAAGCTTACTGACAAGGAGAGAGAGCGAGTTTCCAGAGAAGACTCCAGCATAAGGGGCACTTTTTCACAGGATATAAATAAAAGGGCTTTGTGGTTTATCACCTGGTCTACTGTGAATCTGCTTAATGTGGAGATGCCTACCCACAATCCCAGGAACTCTGGGGCTGGACACGGTTGAATTTATGGCACCAAAAGGCGGCAGGACAAGACCTGGACTGTGCCGGCTTCACCTGGGCGGTGCTGCCTCCTCAGGCACCAGCTGGTCTCCCTCAGGACCTCTGTGCCCGAGCCTCTCAGATCCATCGTATCCTGGCCCCGCCCCACCCGTGTGGACGTCGGACTCCCCGGCACTGCCTGGAGGGCCTCTGAGCTCAGTCGGGATGGGAACACCCGCCTCTGTGCTCTTGCCATCAGCCCACAGAAGACCCCAGGCGTGGCCCAAGGGTGGGGTCAGCCTGCCTCCTCCTTGCGGCTCATAGCACATGGCCTGGATGGGGGGCAGGCCAGTGGGTCACACTCTGGTGTGGCCCCTGACACTGTTAATCAGTCTGTGGCCTGCAGCTTCACCAGAGAAGAGCCCACGTCTGACTTCTGTAAGACTCCGTAAGATCCAAGGTTCATGGGGGGAACAAGATGCAGCTGGAAGAATCTGGCTGAGAAAGTCAAGAGGACATAGAAGGAGAATTGCTTTTTCTTTTTTAATTTTTAAAACATTCAATTCATTTTTAGAGAGAGGGGAAGTGAGGGAGAGAAATATCATTGTGCGAGAGCTACACTGATTGGTTGCCTCTCACACACCCCCAAATGGGGACCTGCCCCGCAACCCAGGCATGTACCCTGACTGGGAATCGAACCAGCGACCTTTCGGTTCACAGGCCAGCACTCCATCCACTGAGCCACACCAGCCAGGACAGAAGGAGAATTTCTTGACTGCCTTACCTGCTTCTGGGAGTTCTTTGGGGAGTGTCCCTGCCTCTGGGTTCGGTGCTGTTCCAAGGTCTTTCCTAGGCTTCGCAGTGTCAGGCTGGAGGCTGCTGTGGAAGCCACCTGGATCCTGGGGGCAGAGGATCTGGTTACCGATGCCTGTGCCCCTGAAGCCCCTCTGGACATGACTGCCTCCACCCAGGCACCCTCAAGGAGTAGGTGAGGGCTCAGCAAAGGCAGGACGGAGGAGCCTGACAGGGACCAGCTACCTAGGCCCACACTGCAGGCAGGGCACTGAAACACTAGACATCCGAAACAGCAGATAATTAAAAACATAAAACCTTTTGGCTGCCCCCCCCCCCAATTCTACTTTTATCTGATGTTTTAGGGAATCTGTGTAACCGGAGGAGAGAATAAAGGGGCCATTCAGAAATATGTTGAGGAGTTAGCCTGAGATTAAGAATTAGCTGTTGCCCAGACTGGGTAGCTCAGTTAGTTAGAGCTTCATCCTGATAACGCCAAGGCTGCGGATTCGCACTCCCGTCAGGGCAGATACAAGAATCAACGAATGAACACAACGACGAACAACAAATTGATGTTTCTTTCTCTTGTCACTCTCTCTCTCTCTTCCCCTCTCTCTAAATCAATAAATAATTTTTTAAAGATTTTATTTATTTTCAGAAAGGGGAATGGAGGGAGAGAGAGGGAGAGAAACATCAATGTGTGGTTGCCTCTCACATGCCCCCTACTGGGGACCTGGCCTGCAACCCAGGCACGTGCCCTGACTGGGAATGGAACCGGCAACCGTTTGGTTCTTAGGCCGGCACTCAATCCACTGAGCCACACCAGTCAGGGCAATAAATAAAAATTGCTTGAAAAAGATTTAGCGTCAATAATCCCCAAGCTAGCTACTATATAGACAGGTAATTAAAATACATAAACCATTAGCCACGGTGAGCTCTGGGAAATGGGAGTGGAGAGGTTAAGTTTCACGTTTTCCTTTATTCTGTGCCATTTCAATTTTTTTCAGTAAGTATGAATGACTTGAAATTTAGAAGAAAAATAAAGGTGTTTGTTTCTGAAGTGGCATGCTCGCGGGAGAAGTGGAAGCTCAGGCAGAAAGATGCAGGAAATGGCGGCAGCAAGTTAGAGTAAGCGTGGAGCTCGACCAGAAGTCGTCGGCTCCGGCCCCCTCGTTCTCTAGATGAGGCAGCAGCTGGGGAGGGGCAGGACTTAACAAGGTCACCTTACGGAGTACTAGCAGAGTGAGACTACGACCCAGGCCTCCTGACCCCCAGGCCAGGCCACGACCCAGCCCAGGATCCCAGAGGGGTGGCGTGGCCCCAGGGGAGATGCTGTCCGCCAAGCCCAGCCCACGCTCTGCACTTTCACCCCGGAGTGGAGCTGCCTGGAAGCCCAGTTCCCCTCCTGTCCCACAGGGGGTGTCCCCACCTGAGTTCTGTGTGGGGATCCCCTCACTGAGCAAGTGCTGGCCCACCTGACAGGCCATTCATAGCTCACTGCTCTCTGCACTGCTGCCTGTGGTAGATCTGACCCTCAGTCACTTACTGCGGGCCACCCCCCACAATGGGCCCTCACTTGGTTAGTTCTCAAATGACTCCTATCCTTTCCAGTGTTCGAGCCTGCCAGTAGATTCTCAGGGATCACCCAGAAGCCAGCTGTTCCTCTAGGTCCTATTACTGTGCCACCTGGCAGGCAGCTGGACTAGGGACAGGAGATGGCCCTGCCTCCGAAGGTATCTCTTCCGATCAGGGTGGCGGAGGGAAAGAAGTCGGAAGACGCAGGCAGAAAGAGGCACTCCCAGCCCCCACTCCGCCTGCTCCTCTTACCTTGGGGAAGGGCTGGGATGGCTTGAGGGAGCTCCCCTCCCCAGAATCCGGGCTGTAAACGCGCACCAGGTTGTTGGGCGTCACGTTGAGGTAGTGGTTTCGGAGCGAAGGAGAAAACACCCCAATCTGGACTCAAGGAAGGGGAGAATTAGTGCCCTGATGAAGCACTGGGTGCTGCTCAATGGCCACCTATCCCCACCTGTTTCTCCCTTGGTGGCCTCTGCACCAGGACCACACAAATTGCTCCTGCCTCAACCTTGGAGTCAGACTAGGGCCACTCACCACACATATCCTCCTACCCGCCCGGCACAACCTGCCCCCCCCCCCCCACCCCAGAGGATGGGTTCAGGTCTCTACTCAGCCTCAGGAAGCCAGGGCCCAGCACCAGCCCAGCCACTGCCTGCCTGGGCACTGGAAGGGAAGAAGCCACACACACAGCTCGGGGGGCTTCCTCCGGGGCACCAGGAGCGGAGAGCAGCTCCCCATACCTGCTTTAGCAGCAGCACTGAGCCAGGCTTCAACTCATTCTGGTGCGTCTCAAGCAGTGACCTATGCACCGTGCCCTGCATCTCTCCTGCAAATACCACACAGCCCATCAGTCTCAGGGTCAAGGGCAGCACAGTGACTGGTTAGGGCCCTGGCTGGGAAGTGGGCTGCTCACTGTTTCAATTTTCCCAACCACCAACAGAGAGGGTGACCCCTCATCTCCTGCCCGTGGTGAAGGCCCTTCATCAGATACCCCCAGGGCCTAACCCCTCACCCGTGGGGTCCTTGAAGACCGCGCTGGCGTCCCTCGCGCTCCGAGTCAGGGACTTGATCATCACTGCCATGCTGGGGACCTTGTTCCCGGGAAGCTGCTTCAGGGCTGCCTGGTTGCAAGGAGAGGCGTTTGCTGAGCCAGCCATGTCCCAGCTGTAAGTTTCCCACGCGTTCCAGAGCAAACTGGGAGGGGGGGCAGTGCGGGGGGCCGGGGCAGAGCACAGGTGTGATTACGACCGTCCTTTGTGGAGGCGAAGAGGCAGTTTCAGGGGTTCGCCTGATCTTCAGGCAGACCTTCAGCTCTCTCCCCTGCCTCCTTCTGTGTCTGTGTATTTATACAGAGCGCTCCATTTAAACAGAGCCTTGAACAGCAGGCCATGGGCAAGGATGTGTTAGCACGTGGACTGACTTGTGTCTGCACACGACCCCTGACCTCTGGGGAACTCTAAGGGTAGCAGTGCGCTCACTCCCCCCACCCCCGCCCAGGGCCCGGATGTGCAGAGACGTGCCCATGACACAGTTACTCCTCTGGCCTGTGCCCAGCACTGCGGACAGCCGTGGGCAGGTGGGCAAGTGGGAGATACCCCGCAGGGACTTCACGCCGCGGTTCAGAAAAAGGCCTGTGGTCAGAGGGCAAACGGAAGCCCCATTCCTAAGCTGGAGGAGGGCAGAGGGTTGGTGAAAAGGACAAAAATGGGCTTCCTTTCAAGTCTCAGCACCCAGAACCCTTACCTTCCGCAGCACCATGACGACGCTGTAGGTGCAGAGGAAGCAGGCGGGGTCTCTCTCATCCAGGCCCAGAGCAGATTTCATGGTCAGCCAGGGCCCTCGCTCAAAATCGTCCTCCACCGGCGCCTGGGAAGCAGTGCCAGTCTGGCACCACAGAGCGGAGGGCAGCCCTCGTGAACGGGTCCGCCTTGCTACGGACCCCGACCGCGCCGGGGCGGCGTGCAGGGGAAAGGGCGCATGCGTGGCGGCAGGGCAGCCGCCGCGCTTCCTCTCACTTATCTCCAAGGTCAGAAAACGGCCAGTGAGGTCTTGTTGAGCAGCGATAGCAAAGGTGCCCTTCGTTTTCTTTTAAGTCAGGTCCTGGCTGTAATTACATCACAGCAGCAAAAGGCTATCCATGCTCCTTTCTTGTTTGAGACTTGGAAAGTCTCAGGGCTGGGGAGCCCCCACATACACTTACAGGCTTGTGGAGTGCCCTATGTTGTGAAACCAGTCGTATTTTGGGGGGGATGCCCCTGGCTTTCATTATTAACCTTCCAATATCAAAAAGTGCTTTGATTCAGTTATTTACCGCTTTGGACCCGAAGTGAACTGGTGGGTCAGCGGAGCTGCAGCAGAGAGAGAAACTGCTGGAGCGAATCAGAAGCAAGAGCAGGCCTGAGGGCGGCAGGTCAGCCAGAACAGGGGGCGGGGGCAGGGGGGAGGGGGCAGTGGGGAGGGGGCGGGGGGAGGCTGCGTCTCACCCACGGAAAGCAGACCTGCTGTAGGTCAGCTGAAGGCAGACCCCTCTCAGCCTGATTCCCAGAAACCTGAGAAGGGCTCCTGAGATCCAAGTTCCTAACACTTACTACACCTTCTCCCAAGAAAAGGTGGAGTTAGCCGGGCCTTCCTTAGACGGGAATGCAGGCTGGCTCACGGACCGGGGATCGCCTGGCTGGTATCAGAAGAGGTTTCACTTCATGCCTGCAGAATCGCCACCTCCCCAAATTGCCTTCCCCGCGTGCCATTTGGCTGGGGCGTGACCCCAGGGAACATCAACTGAGTCTTAACCCCTAAAACATGCAGGTGCGTCCCTCACTCTTACATGACGCCCGGGACGTTCACATTTGCACAGAAGTAGTTACCTCCGTCCGGAATTTAGCCAGAGCACCGTGGGTTGGCGTGTGGGGCGTGGAAACCATGATCTCCTCCAGATTTTCCGCACTGTGCTGCAGGGGGCGAGAGGAGAAGGCGCGAGCAAGCAGCCGCTGTTATTTACAAGCGCAGCCTCTTTTCTGGGTTACATAATGAGTTCAGGAAACTATCAGGGACAATTAACACATATTACATCTCTCCTAACAAAGTCTCAGGAGCTTGTTGGCGGCTTAAAAAAAGACGCTTTGGGGATCATTTTGGGAATGTGAGGAAGCTGGAGCTGGCCCAGGGGCAAAACCCAGAGCTTCCTGAAGTGGGCAGTGACCTGAAGAGGTATGCAGGACAGCTTCTGCCAAGCCCATGCTCAGGCACCTAGCCCTCCCGTGCAGAGATCCAGCCCAGGACGAATGTAGTGGCCTCCCTGGATTTTTCTTGAAGAGCTAGGGGAGAGCAACTAATAAGGAGAAACTGTCTCAAACACCCTGAAATGCTAGGAAACAGGTGCCACCTGCCATGATCTGCTGAGATCCAAGCTCCCAGCACAGCCCCAGCTTCCCCGTGAGAACTCCACATGCCGGTCACAACGAACGGTTCTGTGGCTCTGAGGGCGTCCTGCTCCCAGGCCCCTGTGCCTTTGCACATGCTCTCCCCTGTCTTCCCACGGAGTCTGGCCTTGCGACACCTGCACCTGTTAACCTCCCACGTGCCCATCCAAAGCCCACTCAGCAAGCCCAAGGAGCCCAGGGCCTCTCAGCACCCAGGAAATGACCTCTCTCACACTGCATTTCATATACAATCGTTTGTTTGCACCTGCTTCTTCTACTAGAAGATCCTTAAGACAGGAACTATCACTACCTTAATCTGTATTCTCAGTTCCAAGTAAATTGCCCAACTTAGTGGATATGAGTGAACATCCCTGCCTCGGTGCCAGCAGACAGTAGGTGTGCAACAAACGTATGAAGACTGTGAGGTTAAGCACCCCTCTCCTGTGTGGTTTTTCAGGCATTCAGTTCTTCCTCCCCACTTCTCTTGATTCTTCCACAGATTTGAAGACCCTCCCCCTCTGCACTTCCTCCCTTCACTTCCCCAAGGAGTGAAGATATTCGGGGACCGGGCAGTGCCGGAACCCTGCTTCTTTCCTTTGCCCCCCGAACATCCCGCATGGCCCTGGCTTCTGCCAGGGAGAGGCTGCCACTCACTTGGTGAGGTAGGATCCCTGCTGGGCCCGGGAAGCGGCGTGTTTTGGCATGGGTAGCGGAGCGCGTCAGCTGCTGGGGTGTGCGGCTGGCGGCAGTGACCAGCTGTACCAGGCGGTTGGTGACTGTGGGCGCCTGCAGAGCTGCTTGGGGAGCCAGGGGGGAGTGAGGGCCCTTGGGGGTGCTGAACGGAGACTCAACAGAAGACACTGGAGCTCGGGGTTGTAAGGGCCCCCGAGGGAAAAATCCAGAGACAGCCCTGGAGGGAGTAGAATAGTTTGAGTTGGGAGTTCGTGGAAAACTGGGTTGGCCACTTAAGTGGGCATTTGGAGACTGGAAGGACTGACAGGGGCCACGATTTTGAGGGCTACTCTGAACAGGCCCTCCAGCCGCTGGAAGAGGCGGGGCTCCTCGAAGTGGGGAAGCTGTGGCACAGGCTTCCCAGTGGGGCTGCTGAGCAGGAACTGTCAAGGCAGTCAGGACAGGAAGGTCACCCCCGGCACCAGGTCTCACGTGGGGCCGCGGGGACCCGCAGAAGACGAGAGGATCTGGAGACTGGTCCTGGGCTGGTGTGACACCCGTCACGTGGGCGGCATGCATGGGCCTCTTTTGGCAAGATCTGCTCAGACCAGCTACCCGAGCCTTTTTAGCCAATATTAAGTCTTCCCGCTCCCCGGTGGGTCGAATTCCGGTGGCCTCACTGTTAACTCCAAGGTCCAGTTCCATGCCAGGCCCTTCCAGCTCCATGCTGGCCAGGACCTTATCAAATTCATCGTGTTCAGGCTCCTCAAAGCTACCAATCCCCTGCTGTTTGCTCTCACAGGGAAGCAGGGAGCGAGAGGCTGAGGATGGGGGTCTCGCTGGCTCTTTGAGCGCTTCTGTCAGTGTTACTGTCCTCCGATCGCCAGTCCAGCTGTTGGCAGCTGAGACAGGCCTCAAGGGGCCTGTTCCTGTGGAAGGCGGACCCCTGGTGGCCCTGAGCATGCTGGGGGTTGGAAGACAGAGTCCCAGGCTTGGCAGGCCCAAGGCCTCTGAAGAAGCAGTGGGACGTGATGGCAGCAGCCCAGGAGGCTGTGTCTGCGCCGTCTCCTGTGCCCTGGAAGGCACGGGTCTGAGGCATCCAGCATTCACAGGTCCTGAGCCAGCAAACTGGTTCTCTGCATCCTCCACAGCGGACAAGAAATCCTGCAAAGAAGCAGAGACAGTGAGAAGTCAAGAAACACTCTGCTTTTACTGTTTCAGGCATGTGGTGTGTGCACACGTGCAGATACACACAAGCAAGAAACCAAGACAGGAGAAGCAATGGTGGAGTCTCACCTCCTTTGACCTTGCCCATGAGCCCACCAGCAGGCTTCTACCAGAAACACTCCCAGGCTAAGTCTTCAAGTAGCTTCTCTGTCTTTATTCAATCTCGAGTGGGGGCTGGGAGGTGGGGGGTGGGCAGTGGGGCTAGTTGGGGGAGCAGCGGGAGAAGCAAGTGTGCCAGGGCACCGAGGAGTCAAACAAATCACCCACGGTCACAAGAAGACTACCTTTTCGGTGTCCATCTGGTCATGCTGCTTGCCCTCAGCCCACTCCTCACCCTCAGCGCGTGTATGCGCGTGCACGCGCGCGCACACACACACACACACACACACACACACCCTCAGTAAGACAGAGAGGCCTAATAGGCAGAAGTTAAATATAGCTTTTCAAGCAAGTTAAATTAAGTATGGATTCCAGTTGGGAAGCAAGGTGAGATTGACACCTTCAAGAGCAACAGACCTGTTCCGAGGGTGTTTTTGAGTCAGAACTGCTGATTTAACTGACAGGAAGGTCCCCACAGCCCCCACGCCCTGCTGCCGCGCTGGATTGTCTGCGCTAGGGAAAGGTTTCTTCCGGCTTTGTGTGTGTCATGAGAGGAGCAAACTCCAGCACTACCTTAGGAGTTAGCAATAATAATAATAATAATAATAATAATATCAGAATTACTGCAACAATCAAATCCTGATGACCCTGGGGGTTGATGAATCCCTTTTCTAGGGAAGAGCGTGCTTTTAGACACAATGCCACCTGACTTGGGAAGGGGGATGGGGGAAGGGACTGGTCATGGAACAGAAACTTGAGCTGTCAGAGTCCTTCCCTCTTCATTTCATGACTAGCCTAGCAGTGCTACCACCACCCAGTGAGATCCAAGAGGGTCCCTTTAACAGCCGCTTTTCAGCCTGTAATCATCACACATCTTCAAAGCTGAAGGGCAAAGTTAAGGACACATCTCCTAGACAAAGCTGGCAGTTTTGTGTTATTTGTAAAAGTAACAGTCAAGTCCCTAAGGGATAACAAAAACATCTAACATTTGAAATCTCACTGGGTGGCAGGTACCATGTAAACATTTACCAGAATTCTCTTAATGAATTCTCACACTGGCCCTACCAATAGGCACTGTTATTATTCCTGTTTTTTGGATGCAGAAACTAAGACTCAGACGGGTTAAATAACTTCACAAAACCAGCACCAGAAGCTATATGTGCCCTTGTCACTACGTCTTAGGACCTCAATGAATTGACTGATTTTTAAGGGGTCTGACGAAGGTTGTTTTTTCCCCTTCGAGCCTCATGTCCCAAAGCCTCCAAGGAGGAGGGTGGGATGGTGTTGGGGCTGCCAGAGGGGCCCCTGATGTAGCATTCACCATCATACTCAGCACAAATTAGGCATTTGGACAAATTCTAAATGTGATTTTTTAAAAGCAAAGAGCCAAGAGACGAAGAGTGGGTTTGAATGGCTTGTCATCAGTAAAACTGAGCAATTTTGTTATATAAATGCAGTTCAGTAGTTTCCATGTGTGTTAGACTCAAGTCAGGGGACCAAGACCCCACCCTGGCTGCTGGTGCTTTATTTTTAATTTTTTTAAGTCCCCTTATATCCCTCCCCCCTTGCTTTATTCTTTAAGTAGGTTTAATTTACCTTTTTAGGCTTTACTCACTGAAATCTTACTTCTTTGTGAAAAGGATTTGAGGTGGCCATTTTTGGCTCCCCAGATGAAACTATATCCCTTGGATCTCCTTGGGAACAGAACTATGGCGATCACTAGTTCAGCGCTCACTGGTCTCTGGCTGCACCCAGAGGTCAGAAATACCCCTGCCGGGGTCCATCCCCAGAAATGACGAGTTAACTGGCGGGTGGCAGGGCCCCAGCAGGGTGATTCTCACGCGCCAGCTTCAGATCTACTCTGATCCTCCATCTTCTGAGGCGAGATGGGGCAGGAAAGAGCATCTGAGGCAGAAGAATGCCTCGCATATGGCAGGAGAGAACGTGGAAGACGGAGAATGAAGCCATTTGCCCTCGGTGACCCCAGGCCTCCTGCCCTCCCGCAGCTGTGTGGTCCCTGGCTCTCCCTCAAGCACAGCATCGAGAAGGTGAATCAAATCACCCACAGACACAGCTTCCAGGCGAGGGCGCTTATAGTTTAAAGGTATGAGAATCGGGCAGCTGGCCTCTGTCTTTTTACTTGTTTGGAAGACAGTTCAATAGGTTTACATTTCTCATCACTCCTCAGCCTCTCACAGACCAAAAACAATGTGCACATCCAGTCAAAAGGAAATGGGGAAATCGCTTCAAAATGTTCCAGGCCTGGGCGTTTACATCTTAAGACCTCCTGGGTTCACCAACACTTCCTTACCTCATCCTCAAACTCCTCTTCCACAGCGAACAGCTTCTGCAAATTGCATGCCTGAAAGGTAAACAAAGCAATTGAGGTTGGAGGAGGAGAAATGCCGTTTGCAAGTACATTCTGTCCTCACTCTGCTTCCCAGTTCTAACAAGGCCACCGAGCGTACTGTTCCGGGTTTGTTTGTTTTGCTAGTGTTGGGGGAGGGACAAGGGGTGCGAAGAGATGGGGTTTACTTAGAGCCTTAGATGATTTCAAATCCTTTCTCCCTAAAATAATCCAGTCAGGTCCATCTGCACTGATCTTGGAAGAGGAGGGAGGTGGCAAAGGAAAGGCTGCCAAGGGAAGCATGGGTCATTCTTTACACTCAGCGCTACGCCGATGGGCATAAACGTTTTGCGACAAAGGTCTGGCCTGAGGGACCTTTATCAAATATAATCCAACAGTGCCTAGCTAGCACAGTGGCCTTGTTTCTGAGAGCCAAGCCAGGGGTTTCCTTCCATCTAATCCATGCCCAAAGGCTAGGGCCCCAGGAAGGTGGGATGCGCAAGTCCCCAGTTCCTTCTTTCGGGGGCAGCAAGGCTGCGGTGGCCAGCTCCGAGACGTGTGTGTCAAACTCAGAGCCAAGGGTTGTGCCTAACCCCAGAGCAAGAGGTGCAGTTAGGGATAC
Organism: Tonatia bakeri; assembly: GCA_004024845.1. Lineage (NCBI taxonomy): Eukaryota > Metazoa > Chordata > Mammalia > Chiroptera > Phyllostomidae > Tonatia > Tonatia bakeri. Next base: position 3,052 of record PVIA01016684.1, on the reverse strand, counting down.
CTAACCCACGTCCAAGGCTCAGATGGACGGGTTGCGGGGAGAGGTCGGGCTCAGGCGGAATGACATGTGACTGCACCGGAAAAGAAGAAAAGGAGATCGGGAAAGAAGCGGAGGCCCAGAGGGAGGGGGGTGGGAGAGCCTTCCTAGGGTCTGCGAGGCGTCCCTGCCAAGCCCTGACTCGAGCCCAGGTCTCCCGACCTCGCTGAACTCTCACCCAAACCCTAAAGCGGCCCCGCTGCACGCCGGGTGAGGGGCGGGCACCTAGAAGGCAGTTCCCGGGCCCGGAGACCCGGAGGCCAGGCCGCCCCGGGCACGGCATTACCATGGTGACGGCGGGTGGGCTTCGGCCAGAGGGTTAGTCCGCCAGGCCCCAACTGGGGTGGTCGCCGGGCCTCAGACTCGGCCGGGCTCTGAGGCGAGGTCGGAGAGGTCCCTGCAACGCAGGCGGGTACCGACGCGGTCGTAGTTAAGCTGACGGCGGGTGCGGTAGGCCGCTTTCGAAGCCGCCGCCACTCCGGCGTCTCCGCCCTCTTAAAGGGACGGCTCTATTTTTATCCAGCCGACACAAAGGCCCTTCATCCGCCAGTCTTCCGCCCCGGCCTTAAAGGGAAACTGATGAGCTCCGGGTCTCCCCCTAGCGGCCGTTCGGACCTGAGCGGCAGGTTCTACCCGCGGTCCAGTGAGAGCAAGTTTGATGATTTGGGCCCTCTACGCCCAATTCTGCCCACCCTCCTCTCTTGTGTTAAGCACACTAGGTATTGTGTACTTGAGCGGGACTCTCGTTCACACCAGAATCCACTCCGTTGGTTTGTCTGTTCATCTCTCATCCATCCATCCATCAGTCCATCCCTCTATCTTTGCAACACAATTATTAAGTAAAAGCGTCCACAGTCTGGCTCTTTCCAGCCTTTGTGTTTCCGCTGAGATCTCGGATCTTCCCTGTCATCCATTCTCTCAACTAACACCCTCCCCCATCACTATTTCCTTTTTAGCACTTTACTGTGTGTCTTTCTCACTAGAATATGAGCTCCCAGGAAGGGACCTTACCTGGCTCATTCGAGTTTGTATCCCCAGCACTTAGCACAAAAATGCACAATAGAGTTATTGAATGACACAATGGCTGGTATGTATTGGGCACAGCGCTTGACGCTGGGGATAAAGAAATGAATGACCACTTGTGCCCTGTAGTTCACAAGTCAGGGAGACACAGATGACAAGATAGAGTCCAGGAGAGTCGTGCAGAGAGCTGGGCAGGGGCCTAATGAGCTGGGAAGGCCAGCTTTTGTCACTAAAGCCTGCTGTGGTTAATAACCCTCAGTCCAACCTCGGTTTCTCTTTCTGCTTGTCACTACAGGGCTAGTCAGGATGACAGCTAGGGCTGCATAGTTCTGAGGGCTCAAGAGGCAGGAGGAAGGTCACTGATTCCAGTTCTTAACCATCTGATCCGAGCCAGCCCTGAATCTTCCCCAAGCCAGTCTGGCCTGGTTTTACCTCTGGCAGCCTATGACTTCTGTCATAGCTCCATGTGGACCAGTTTACTTGCCATGTGTCAGAATGGAGGCCAGAATGGCAGTGGGAAAGAGAACCTGGACTCCTAACTTTCATCCAAGTTAGGAATCCCCTCAAGGCCTCTGTACTTCTGAACTGGGGGATAGAATCCCAACACCCCACCCCCCATTTACAATGTCCTCAGGCGAGGATAAAAAATTAAATAAAAAGGAGCCCTGACAGGTGTGGCTCCGTTGGCTGGGCATTGGCCCACAAAGCAAAAGGTCGCCAGTTCGATCCGGGTCAGGGCACACATCAGTGTTTCTCAAACGCGTTTTCTCCCTCCCTTCCCCTTTCTCTAAGAATAAATAATTTTGTTTTAAATCTAAAAAGTAAAAAGCAAAAAGGAAGGGGTGAGTTCAGGGAAAGGGAGAAGTGGGTGCTGGGGCTTGGGCAGGAAGATGCACACCAGAATACACTAGGTCGTCAGCTGTGAAGGGGGGCACAGAGGGGAGTGAGTGTAATGAGAGGGTCTCAACAGTACTGTGATGTAACCTAGAATAATAGCAGCCACTATTCCTGAGCTCTTCCTGTGTTCCAGGCAGGATTCTGAGTACTTCACAGGTGCCAACTGACTTGATCATTGCAACAAGCTTCGAAGGAGGTGCTAGGTCACGTCTGCCTCGCAGAGGAGGGAAGCCGTGTCTTGCCTGAGCACCCGTCGTAACTGACAGGTGGTAGAGCCGAGACGATTAACCGACAGTCTGGCTCCAGCATCCACGGGCTTAACCACTATGTTGTCTTGCCTCTTATAATTCCAAGGAACCGGGTTCTTACCTGGGGATTCAAGAAGTGTAAGTTCCCTGTAATTCAGTGCAAAACAACATGTGCCTCGTTCTGAGAGAGAATTTATGGATCTCATTACATGTTCATGGATCAGAAGTCTGTTGCCTCGCTTTGTTGCAGGACCAGAAGATACCAGACCCCTTCATCCCTCATTTCGTGTAGATGCCTTGCTCTCTCCTACCTGGACTGGTGCAGTGGCCTCCTGCATGGTCTCCCTAATCCAAATGTTACAGGGTGCAGCCAAGAGGGGGGACCCCAAATGGACATTTGAAATGGGGTCCAGAACTCAAGGTGTCCAGGAGATTCTAAGATGTCTTTACCCCTTCCCCCACAGGTGTGAGTTGGGGGAAGGGGCACACAGAGCAAGAACATGCCAGGCAGTTTTGCAGCTAATCCATGGCCTGGTCATTTAACATACCTATAGCCTTAGGCTGGTCGCTTGAATATGCTAAATAGCTATGGCCATTCTCTGGGCCAGGGGGATGGAAAGGGACCCCCCCAGGATGTGACTGGGGGGCAGGTCCCCTGAATTACAGCGCCTGTGTGGGAGCTTGGAGAAGATTGGCTCCATGAGATGGGGTGACACTTGCCCAGACCCAAGATGGCGACCAGAAAAGCTGGAAAGGACAGCAGATTGAGGGCAATTGTGGCCAAGTGTGGGAGGAGTCGGAAATGGGGCTGCAGAGGAAGATTGTCGGCGGGGATTTAAACCCAGACA
>PVIA01016683.1:0-18090 GCA_004024845.1 Tonatia bakeri | reverse complement strand
TATGACATGTTGTGGCACAGTTACAGAGGAAGTTAAGACCATCTCTAAATATATTGGGAATTCAGTTGCCAAGATTTCAGAAATTGTTCATTTTGCAGAAACAATTTAGTTTCCATCTGGCTTGCCTAGGGGAGAGTTCACTGGTGTTCATTGTTAAGAAAATCATATCATTAGGGAATTTAATGGTCCTTTGCAAGGATATGTGGATGTCACTGAATCACATGGTACAAAAATACAGTTTATCTGCAAATGAGTAGGATGTGAATGAATTTGAATGGAAGCCATTCTCTTCAGACAAAGCAAGGCAAGACACAGGTACCTCTTTTGCTTCATTTTGCGTGTGCCCCATTGACAGCTGGAGTGACCATGCTGAGATGTCAGAGAAGTTTTAATTATGTAAAGTACATCACAGATTTTTATGAGAAATACCTACTAAAATGTTTTTTTTTTAAAGCACGTGTTATGCAATTGTAACTCAAGGTATTTTAAACTAAGATAATATCCCTCTTTATTTGTGACATTCTGGCTTTCAACTTTTGAGCATCATATTTTTATGAAGAAAATGTAGTTTCTAGAAAATGTAAATGAGAACTAAATTTCTCATCAGCGTCACCAGATTGATAAAGATAGTCCTGGACAGACCCAGGGAGAGGGAAAGGATGCAGGGAACCACCAGGCGGTGGCAGTGGATGAGGCAGTGTTCCCTGGGTAACCAGGCTAGAGCAGTGCAGTGCGTAAGAACAGATTCTCCTCTGGTCTCCCAGCAAAGATGCGCTGCTGGAGGAAATCATTGCATTGAGCATGAGGAAAGCTAGTGAGGTGACTGGCTAAGGGAAAGTCCTCCTACACTCTTCAGGTCCCTGCGTGATGGTGAGACTGTGTATCACTGGGTGATACATGTGACTGTAGAAGGTCAACATGGCAGGGTAGGGGGAGGAGTGTTACTGTCCTGGGGACGGGAGGGGGGAGGAGTGTAAGTCAAGCCTGGGAAAGGGATGGGATTGACTGGGGTGGGACTGGACCCTCCTGGAGTGATTGTAAGTTTGGGCCTGGATATTTAAACTAAGAGAAGAGAGAAGTGGGCTCTTCCTCTTGTTCCTTTGGCATGGATGTGCTGGCAGAGGCTTATGGGACCTTTTCTGGCCCCAGGAAGCCACGTGGCTGATGGATGCCGGCCCCATACGTAGACCCCAGGAAGAAGCCTAAAGCTGGACTGCAACTTGGAACAAGCTAAGTCAACTGGACAATCATGCAGCGGCCTCCTGTGATTGCTGAGGGCCTTGCCTAGGGACAGTATTTTTAAATGGGAGAAGGAACTCTGGGCGCAGCCTTGGACTAGTCTAGCAGAGGGTGGCAGTTTTCCTCTGGGTTTTCCCGAGGAGATGGGCATTGAGGCTAGAGACTCCTATGCTCCCAGACTGTGCAGCTTTAGAATAAAAGACCTCTTTCCTTCTCTTACCAAACCTCTGTCTCCAGAATTTCCCTACGGGTGGTGATGGGCAGCCAAACCCCACTTTTGTTCGGTGGCATGATGGCCTTTATCATCATCGTTGTCTATGATTTTACTATGTGATATATCCTATTAATGGAGATCAATACTAAAAATGTTTTAAAAGAGATGTTTTCACATGTGAAATCCATAAAACCATGTTTACCAACACTGTACCTAAAAACAGTGTGCAGATTTCCATGGAAATTTACGTCAGAAAACCAGTAACTGTTGTTGTTCAGTGAATTCCTCAAGTGGACAAATTAAGAGCCTGAAGTAATCCTTATTTTCATTGCCTTGAAATACATATTAATTCTTGGCAAATAAATTAAATAACCCCAGAAACTTAAAAATGTCATATGAATTTCAGATGAACTCCTCAAAATGCTTCCAACTAGGAAGAAGAACATGTGAATGCTGAGTGACAACATTTTGAATTCAAAGCTGAAAAGAATAAGTATAAAATTGTTACTGAAACAATTAGGCAGTGGAGTCCTTGAATACTTAAAGACATTTCGCTGAAGGACAGATAAATCACAGATACATATGAAAACTTTTGTGAGGTGCTAAGACAGAGGAATCTTGTAGGTTTAAATTTATGGGAAACAAAAATGTGAAGAGAATGTGTACTCTTGGAAAAGATCAATTCCCATTTGACTAGAGTGAATTAGAGTTTGAGAAGTGAGCCAGTGATGTTGCTTATAGTTTACAATGGTACAGAGTTAGGTGGGATAGCTTTCTGAAAGAGGCTGTTTTATTATAAATTAAGAATACTCCTCAGTGGTGTGTGAGCAGAAAATTGAACAGCTTACAGAAGTGAGTTGGGGTAATTTGCCCCTGGAGTTATTGAAAAAGTTTCCTATGCTTACAGATAAGGTACATCAGGAAAGAAAAAAATGAACTGGATGTTAAGTTTGTATTCCTAAAAGATATCAGACTTTCAAAAATGACATTAGGGAGAGTTAATGCCACGGTCCAGACTGCAGTTAGACTGCTGTATTCAGATCCTGGCTTATTACTTTCTAGCAGTGTGATCTGGGAATATTCTTTATGCATAACTTTCCCCACAAATTTTTCAATTACAGTTTACCTTCAACATTATTTTGTATTAGTTTCAGGTGTATGGCATAGTGGTTAGACAAGCATAAACATTACAATGTGTTCCCCTGATATTTCAAGTATCCACCTGGCACCATACGTAGTTATTACAATATTGTTGACTATATTTGATCTGGGAATATTCTTAACCTTTGTGGGACTTTGTATCCTCATCGGTAAACTGGGAATGATAAAAAAATAAACCTAAATCCAAAGACTTGTGAGGATTACAAAGTTAACATATATGAAATGTATACAGCAGAACCTGGAACATAGTAAGTCCTCAATAAATATTAGTTGATTACAGGCTATCATTTATGGATACTTCATATAATTTATTTGATACCTTCACAGACATGAAGTATAGGTTATTATTATCTTCATTTCATCAATGAACAAATTGAGGCTCTGTCTCATGATGTAATTTTCTTAAGGATTCATGGTTATTCTAACCCAGAACATAGGTGTGTTAAGTATCAAGGTCCATGTTCTTCCTTCTACATGGTGAAACTTCTGAAACTTTAACTTTCTTTTTCTGTTGGATCATTATTCGGTAGTATTTAGCACTATGTCAGTGAGATCTTAGCACAAGGTGCTGAACTGGAAAAAAAAATCATGCAGCAGGATTCCCCTGGTGTATGAGTTCACAGCCAGACTCTTCATCTCTAATATTATGCATCATCTGTTAAGCAATTTGTAATTGCTTTCATGTCTTCCTGAATGCACAGGAATCAGCAAGCTACAATCCCTGAATGACTGTCTCAAGGTCTTCCACGGGTATCTGCAGACTGTTGAGTTGAAAAGCGTTTCTCAGAGGGGCAGAGCATATCCAAACAGCAGCTCCCGATTTTTTTTTTTTAATGTTCCTGAGGTTGCGTGAGTTAAATACATGGGATAAAAGAGATGTATTATATCACTTTGAATCAAAAGGGATAATAAAATGTCTTCCTCTCTCCTCTTAGGGATTGAGTCAGGTTAAATAAGGAAAAACAGAACAGTAAGCTTTCTGTAAATGAGGGGATAAATGCCAGAAAGTCAGAGATCTGGATTGGAAACTCTGGTTTGCCACTCACTAGCTAGGTGACTTTGAGCAGATTGTTTCATCTCCCCAACCTCAGTTTAAAGTGGGCAATAATGAGAATACCAATCTCAACTAGTTGTGAGAATTAAATAAGGTGAGTTATAGTAAGTGCTTTGAACAGTGCCTAGAATATGGTAAGTGCACAATGATGCTACTTGTTTGGTTATTCTAAGTATAGTAGTATTTCTGTCTATAAACAATTAAGAATGATTCCTTTTACAAAATAGTACCATATCCATCTCTGTGCATTCCCTACTTGGCTAGTGCCAGGTATATTGCCTGGCACCTAACAGACACTCATATTTTTGTTGTGTTAATTAATGGAAGGATGATGCCATGTAAATGTTCATAAAGTCACATTGCTCTAAGTTAGTCTTCTTACTAGTCTGTTCTTGGACACACAGAAGAGCCCATGAGGAGCCAGGAGTGGGTCTGGCAAGATGTCTGTGTGGAGATGTGTATCTCACCACACACACAGACCCTGTCCTAGGTTCTCCTTCTGCAGGGAGATTTGGGGTATCCTCATACAGGGGCTCTCTCAGATTTGAGGTCCACTGAATCCTACCCTTGTGTAAACATAGTTTGGATCTTGTTCCCTATTCAACCGCTCATGTCCTTGAGCTTGGATCAGGGTTGTAGTGGTTTAATATACCTGGCTGCTGACTGGGAGGAGTTGAAATGGAAATCAGGATGTTCATTAGGAAGCCAGGAAATATACCAGCCTAAGTTGCAAGAATAAAGGCTATTTTTTTCTGTTTTTCAGGACATTTTTTCCTTTGAATTTTTTTTAAAGTATATGGCTTTTGGGTTTATTTATGAACAATTTAGGAAAATACTAGACTAGTAAGGAGATAGCGGAGTCAAAAAAATTAAGCCATGCTAGATGATTGTGGGTATGGTACTATTTAGGAGAACATTAACTATTACATATAAAGTATTTAAATTAAACAAGTTGTAGGGAAAAAAGAGGGTATAAATATGAGTTTAAATGAAAAGGAACTCTGTTTTACTTAACATGTCTAAAATAGAACTTATTATTTTTTTCCTTAAAATTAATGGATCTTTCTGTAATTTTATTTATTGCCCTGTATGCTCACTTCTCAGTCAACCAAGCTAGAATTGGAATAATTTCCAGGGGGTTCTCTGCCCCTTGCCCCTCTAGATAATTAATAACAAAATTCTATAGCTTTATTTCCTAAAATCTTTTCCAAATTTGAGTTCTTATTTTCACCACCTTGTAGTTTTACAGACCCTGTAACACCATCCGAAATGGAAGCAAAGGCCTACAGTCTGTCTTTGTTCTGCCAAAGCACCAGCCATCTGAACCACACAACTGATGCTGCCACTGTCAGCCGGAATATCCTGGTGGCTCCCAACTGTGTGCCCGCATGCAATGCCCTAAACACTGCCCTTATTTGTTTTCCTGCCCCTGCCCCGGTCCTGGTCCTCTGACATGTACTAGACCCTAGCCAGGTCTGGATACCTTGTTGTTCCCTAAATGTTCCAAAGGTGCACCCTCTGCTTGGAAGTTCTTATGATCAACCTGTTGAATTTCTAACCATGCTTCACAAATCTGCTACAGACTCACATTCTGATCATCTCTTTTGAACTTCCTGTTTCCATGCAGCATTATCCCCTCCTCATCAGCTCTGACCTTCTGAAATGGAGAAACAATGTCTAATTCCTCTTTATAGCACCAGGGCCCAACATAGAGTCATCTGTAGTTGTAAGTTGAATTGAAACATCAGACTAACAAAAAAATTTCCACAAAGGGGCCATTTCCTTTGCTGCCATGTTGTCATTTTAGATAATTAAATGCAGAATGTACAGAACTTAAAGCAACTTACATGAGCAATTAGTTCATACAATAGATTAATTACTGAAAGAACGAGAGCAATGGCCTTTGGGACTATGTCAGCTGGAGCAGAGGCGTTGAGGTCAGATGGACCTGAGTTAAAATACTTGTAGATGCTGTAACTTAACACTCATATGCCTTTGTGATATGAGGATAACAGTACTTACATGTTGTGTGGGATGGCTGTGGGTAGTAAACAATATGCATGACCCAGAATAGAGTGCTCTTAATTTTATTGCAATAGAGAAACTTTTATATTCAAATTTAAAAATTGGGCGATATAGCAACAGTACTTCTGAATGGAAAAAACTTAATAGCTACATGCAGGGGCTTATTACTATAGGATGTGACTTGGACTATATGGTCAAACTTATAGTGTGAAGATATACACAGCCTAATTAAACTAGTGTATAGTTCCTGTCTATATACTACAGTGTAGTATAAAAGTTCTATATAATATAAACTATTCTATGGTTCCTGTCTTTAGTGACCACCTTAATAGGGAAGTCTTTATTTTCCTCATAATTTGATTTCTGGTTGTAACAGTTGAAATATTAGAGCCCCAGTGGAAAAAGACAAGATATTATACCAGTCACCAAAGTCGCTGGTATATCTTAAGGTATTTTCTTCTGGGTTCAAAATGCATCTTTTAGTTGTATACAGATAGCACACTTATCTGTGCCATTGGCAGGGTGTGTGGGGGATTCTGAAGCAGCTTCTGGAGAAAAAACCCCACAACCATTAGGACTTTAAAATGCCACTTGACAGTTATCCACTTAAAAGCTATTACCAATCAGCTGCCTCTTGTGGGCAGAGGAAAAAATCTGTGGGTTGAAGACACTTGAAATCAGAGATTAGCAGGGAGATGCTCTTTCATTTCCAAACAGGGATCCAGGATGTCAAACATCTCTAGTTCTCTAAAGACAGAATCTCTCTTCCTAATTTTTTAAAAGGGCAAAATGAAGTAAAACAACCTCCCTCCACCATGTTTCCTGTGCCCCAAATGCTTGCACTGCACTAGCAAGTGCATCCTATTCTGCCTGACCATTTGGCTCTTTCCCAGCTGCTGCCTCATCCTATTTCAGAATGTCACTCACATCCTTGCAGGCCAGTGCACAAAACAAAATGGATTTAACTCACAACGGCATGTTAATATTATTACTTCTGACACCACAGAGAACCTATTAACTGTAGCTTGTCACAGGCCTCACAGACTAAACAGCCCAACTACAGCATGCAGAGGTAAAGCAGTATGATCTAAAGGTTGTTTGGACTGCCAGACATTGTAAACAGTCAAGGTAGTTGAGTTTTTCAACAATTATGCTAAAATGAACTGTCTATGAATGGCAAGAAAATCTGTCCCATTTTGTTGGACTACACTGTAAGAAAATATGTTATGGCATATGATTTAAGATTTATGTGTTTTCTTTCTTTATGAATAAATATGGTCTTAGCATTTTAAAGAGGTGGTAGGAAATTTAATGCAATTAATTAGTTACTGTGTGTAGAGGAGCGAAAAAGAGAAAAGCTATTATTTGTTGCATGCCTACTAGTTCGGAATGTTTTGATGTACTGCGTAGCATTATAATATGTGATGAGGATTTTTATTTAATTGAGGTGTAATACACAATGTGATGAGGCTTTGTATTCTCCATTTTCTGCATAAGGAAATTAAAACAATGCGAGGATAGCTGACTTCCCCAAGTTTGCACAGTTCATGAAGGGCAGAGGCAATTTGAGCAAGGCCAGCCTGCCTACGGAGACCTTTGTTCCACGAGTCCTCTCTGCAGCCACGCTAAATCAGTATGCAATGTGGAAGTCATGGGCCTTGCATGAAATGAGCAGCAACCCTTTCTCTGCTTTTCATAAGCTATAAGTTTCATGAAAATGATTTTACGTACATTTTTTAATTATTCAAAGTGGACATTTACAAATATACCTGAACTTGGCACTGAAAAGGCAATAGCAAGTTCATAAGAAGTTCTCTTTGGGGGAGTATGAAATTAGGTGCATAGCAGTATTTATTTTTCTTGTTCGGTACCTGGTGGTTTATTTTTCCACACCTACCAAGAAGGAAGTTATATGCTTTTTTCTTTTCAGCCATAACATAGTATTTCCCCACCATGTAAGTATACTCTGTCACAGGCAGAAACTATGATTTAGAAAGTGACACAGGAAATACTGTCAGGTCTCAGTCTCTGCGCTTCTGGTAAGCCAGCCATGAAGTCATCTCCTTGGTTGTCAGAAGCAGGCCAAAGATCTAGCAGAAACGAATAGATAGTTTGGTGTCCCCAAGGCCTCTGAAGACACTTTAGTGAGATGCAGATATTCCAGCAGAATAGCCAAATGTTACTAGGTTTTATTTCAGTGGAGCAAAGCTGCCAACCGCCAAAGAGTTTCCTGCAGTGGCCGGGAGAGGGGAACAGAAATTTGAAGGCTACTTCTAACAGAACTCAGCTGGCATTAAAAATGCAAGTGTTTTAAAATCTGTGCTTCAAGGAACTACTAGGATCAATATGATCGTGTGATGGTATCTCAAAGGTGTTGAAAACCTTTCAACAATGCATTTTCTGCTGCATTAATCCAAGGTATAAGTCTTTATTTTTTTATATTACCCCAGGTCTTTGTAAGACATAAAAATATTTAGCACAAAAACTTCTCTTTGCCAGTCAAGATCTTAATTCAGCCACACAACTTTTCTTCGCCATTCAGATGCCTCACCTTCCCAGCGATGCAAGACTCCTGTGAAGCTGCGTATCTCCACCCCTCACAAGCTAGGTCTTCTTTTTGAACGTTAATCTATTTTGACCTTCCTATTTTTTAATTTCTTAAAGGGAAATACTAAATAACTTTCTCGAATAATATGTGGGAAAATTTCTAGGGCAAACTATTCTGGGAAAAGGAAATGAAAAACTCAGCTGAATATGAGTTAAAATGGAAACCCATTCATAGTGTGTGTTATTGCTGGCAGAGACCTTAGGAATGGAGGAGGGAGTGAGGAGGGGATCATGTGGGTTTACCCCCATTTTCTGAAACTCATGGTAGAGAAGTTAAAAAAGCAAACCTATTCTGAAACCAGAAAATACTAGACTGAAGTTTGAAAAGTGACCATTTGTTATGTCAAATGCGTATGTGTGTGTATTTATGTTTATACATATATATTAAAAATGGGAGAAAAAGTGTCATCTTAGCATCTTAAGATAATCTAGTTTTTGTAGACCCGCAAGTTATGTTTATATGCAGATATTTTAAAACCTAACTAAAACATGTGTATGTATAAATTATTATATTTTGCTGTTTCTGCTTAACATATGGAAGCATTTTCCATATAATTATGTTTAGTGTCTGTCCAGTATTACCCTAAGTGGTAATATATGTAATCATTTTCTTATTATTGGACATGGAGCTGATTTTAACGTGTGAAAATGTTGGAGCAAGTTGGTACCCATGAATACCAATATCTGTGTAGTTTAGATATGAAGGCCAGAGGCTCAACTTGTCAGTGCTTCTGTTTGCAAGAATTCTTCACAATGTGAAATTTCATATGTCTGGATAGAATTTTTTTTTTTTTTGCTGTAAGAAATCCTCATTAAAAATAAAGGAAGAGATTTTGCTTTTAAATCCGGTATCTTTTCACAAGGTACCTGGTAGGAAAGTCAACATGAGATGACTATTGTTTTATTACATTGATCTAAGTTTCCACTGAGAGTTTGCTGCCTGTGGGCACTTGCTTAGGAAGGTTAGCTGGCGGCTGATGTATGGAAACCGCCTCAGCTAAATGAGCTCCTCGAATCTATCACTGTAGTCCAGAGCTTTAGGAATCTGTTTCTGCTATTTTTTCACTGTCAAAAATTGATTACTTTGAAAAAGACGAAAAACCAAAGCACTGATATCGTTGTTTGTCAAAGTAATTGTAGAAGGTACATCCTACTGTGATAGGTTCTATGAAAATGCAGGGAGAGATTAGAAGTTAAAAAAATGAGAAAGTACATGTAAGCCTTGACTTAGATTGATGCTGCAGCTCTTTTTCTTTCATGGCTTTGCTTTTTAAACACCTTTGATAAATCACAGGGCTCCTAGATCCTAGGAGAGATCACCTTGTCTATTCCCTTACCTTGAAGCAGGACTACAAATCCATGCCCCAGTTCTTATTTTTAAAAACCCTCCAGAGACGTAGGCTCTTTTAGATATCTGTTTTAATGTTTAATGCTGACAGGAAGGTCATCTTTGGCTTCCAGGACCAATTTGAACACCTTTCTATGTGTTTGGACCTCAGTGACTTTAGAGGGTCACTCTAGGCTGACTCAAATGGATATTTTGCTGTCAATTAATGAAATTCATTATTCAGGTTTCTCATTCAGACAAAGAGGTTTTGTTTTTTCTATCATGAGAACCCAAATCAGATTGGCAATGGCCCTGCCACAACCAATGAGCCTTGAGGGAAGAGAGAGGTGGCGTAGAAGCCGAGGGCCCCTGGGCACAGGCAAGTGTCATGCACATATGAGGCCATGTTAACAATATTCTGGCACACTCACACAGACAGTAATGTAAATGCTGAACTCATCACTTGGTTAATGATCTACATTTTGGGGGATAAGTATGAATTAATAAAAGTTGAAGTGAATGGAACATGAAAGATAATCCAAACTGATCCTTTTAAGGAAGAAAGAAAGTAATCTTAGAAGTTTTTTAATAGGAAAGATGAGGCCTAGAGGATGATGTCAGTTAGTAGTTTCCATATGAGGATACAATGGTTCTTAATCTTCACAATCTCAGAATATGTTTGAATAACCGAATTCTTAAATTCTTTGGGAGATTTTGGCTTATAATTTACAAATCTTTATTTAGCTACACCAGAACTTGCATTTAGGAAATGAATCACTTCCATTCTCAGTTCTGAGGTCAAGTCTGTGTGATTTTACCTGGAAAGGAAGCACCCTGAAGCACTTTCTCAGAGAACACTGCTGGGGCTGATGTACTGAGCACAGGCAAGGCTCAGGGCGGGGGGGCGGGGGGGCGGGGAATCGGCTGGTCACCACATCAGGGTCTGGGCAGAAATAGTCCACTTCCCTCTCCCTTGTACGCTCCCCACCTCTGCTTCCCACCTTTCATCCAGGCACTCAGACTAATGGCTGGGCAAGTGGCTCTGTGTTCCACTTAGAGGAGATCACCTGGTGTCTCAAGCATTATTCTCCTGTACAAATTACACATGATGATCTGGTTTTTGCTTCCAGTTACTTAAGGTCTAGCCCAGGATGCTGAATTCATCATGTGCTGAACATGAGAATCTGAAAGGAAGTTTGGTCCTTGCTATCATGTACTAGGTTCCTCCATGAAATCACCCCCTGGTGACTTGTACAACACTTCCTGGTAAGTACTTCTCTTAGACTCAAACCAGATGCCCCTGAATGGCAGCGCTGGCCTAAACCACCCTTGTGAACATTCGGCTATGTCTGCCTCTTTTTTATCTTCAAACTCAGCACTGTTGCATATGGAGTGATAGTCACTGGCATAAATGACTTCCTCTCTTCCACCACGCCAACAGAGGAAGAACAAGAATTCAGACGGCACGTATGCTATTATAACAGACATCTTTCTGATCCTGATTACTTCCTCAGGAAAAACCCCAATTCATTTGTTAAAAGGTCACCATAGTCACATGGTACATTTTTTTTCAAAAGTAAATTATGAGGGTGTTCTATACTTTTCTTGAACAATTCCTAACAATTGCTAGGAATTTGATGTCAAGTCCCTGCTGTAAGGGAATTTAAAGATAGTAATTAACATGGACATTGGAATGAAGCAAACCATTGATTTAAATGTCTGGTTATTACTCCCTAGTTATGTAATTTCAGACCAGTTTCTTAGCTTCCATGCACTTCAGTTTCCTCATTTGTAAATTTGGCTTAATAACATCTATAACACAGGTTGCGATATTTAATTGAGCTAGTGTATTTAATTATTTCAGATTTAAATAAAATTTGCAAAAAATTTCTCCTCCTGAGGGAATGGACCAATGATTAAAATTACAAAATTAGGACATGTTTGAAGAGGGAACATAACCAGCAGGTTGAAGAAGGTGGCTTTGTGGGGGGCACGGTGAGTGAAGGTCTTCGGGAATCACCGGGTAGAGACGTTGCCAATGCAGGGAACCAGGTCTAGCACCCACCAATCCATGGCTTTGAAAGTCCTAACTGACAACTACAACTGCTCATTTAATGAAGGCTAGTTATCTGCTACAATTCAGACCTCACATTAAAAAGTGTTTAAAACTTTGGCTAAGTTGTAGGTGGAATTGATTGAAATATTCATAAAAAGGTGAAATGAAAAAATCACTAGGTGGGAACTCTACAATTTGTTGAAAATATTAAATGTTTGGATTTGAAGAAAAGGTAATCTGAGGGCCAGGCAACGTGCCTTAGTTGTCATCTGGTTTTGTAAGATGCAGCTCATGCCTTTTCTCCCCTTCTTTGTCTCTTTTTCTTTTTCTTTTTAAGTATATTTTATTGGTTATGCTATTATAGTTGTCTCATTTTTTCCTTCCCTTTACCCCCCTCTGACCTGCATCCCCCCTCCCACCAGCATTCTCCTCCCTTAGTTCATGTCCATGGGTCATACAGGTAAGTTCTTCGGCTTCTTCATTTCCCATACTATTCTTAACCTCCCCCTGTCTGTTTTCTACCTACCATTTATGTTTCTTATTCCCTGTACCTTTGCTCCATTCTCCCCACTCCCCTTCCCTGAAAATAACTCTCCATATGATCTCCATTTCTGTGATTCTGTTCCTGTTTTAGTTGTTTGCTTAGTTCATTTATGTTTTTGTTTCTTGTTGATAGTTGTGAAATTGTCATTTTACTATTCATAGTTTTGATCTTCTTTTTCTTAGATAAATCCCTTTAACATTTCATATAATAAGGGCTTGGTGATGATGAATTCCTTTAACTTGACCTTATCTGAGAAGCACTTTATCTGCCCTTCCGTTCTAAATGAAAACTTTGCTGGGTAGAGCAATCTTGAATGTAGGTCCTTGCCTTTCATGACTTGGAAGACTTCTTTCCAGCCCTTTCTTGCCTGTAAGATTTCTTTTGAGAAATCAGCTTAAGGTCTCATGGGAACTCCTTTGTAGGTAACTGTCTCCTTTTCTCTTGCTGCTTTGAAGATTATCTCCTTATTGTTAATCTTGGCTAATGTAATTATGATGTGCCTTGGTGTGTGCTTCCTTGGGTCCAACTTCTTTGGGACTCTCTGAGCTTCCTGGATTTCCTGGAAGTCTATTTCCTTCACCAGATTGGGGAAGTTCTCCATTATTTTTTGAAATAAGTTTTCAATTTCTTACTCTTCTTCTTCTCCTTCTGGCATCCCTGATTTGAATGTTGGAATGTTTAAAGTTGTCCCAGAGGTTCCTAAGCCTCTCCTCATTTTTTTTTTTTGAATTCTTGTTTCTTCATTCTGTTTTAGTTGAATGTTTATTTCTTCCTTTGCTCCAAATCATTGATTTGAGTCATGGTTTCCTTCCCTTCACTGTTGGTTCCCTGTATATTTTTCTTTATTTCATTTTGCATAGCCTTCTCTTTTCTCTCTGTTTTGTGACCATACTCAACTATTTCTATGAGTTTCCTGATTATCAGTGTTTTGAACTCTGCATCTGATAGGTTAGCTATCTTTTCATGACTTAGTTCTTTTTCTGGAGTTTTGATCTGTTCTTTCATTTGGGCCATATTTTTTTGTCTTGGTGTACCTGTTATGTTATAAAGGGTGGACCCTTAGGTATTTGCCAGGGTGGGGCAACTCACATGGCTTCTTTGTGGTGCTGTATGTGGAGGAGGGGTCTGAGAGGGAACAATGCTGCTTGCTTACCTTTTGGCCAGCTTTCAGTCACTTCCTCCACTACCCCCAAGCAAATTGGGCCCTTCTGGTGCTGATTCCTGGGAGGGTGATTTTATGTATATTTTAGTGTACACAAGACCCTGTGGTTCTCTCCAACAAACTCTCCTGAGAGACTGGGAGTTTCTTCAGCCACTGGAACCCCCATAGGTTTTTACAGCCAGAGGTTTTGAGGCTTTCTTTTCCCACACTGGAACCCTGGATTATGTGGTCTATTTCACTCCACTGGTTTATCCGCAGACAAATGTGGGACTGCCTATCGAGGCCTCACCTGCCCGGTCCACCAGCTGCCACCTTGCCCCAAGTCCTTACCATCCCATTTGCCCATCTCTGCCCTTCCTACAAGTCTGGATGAATATTTCTTCTTTAACTCCATGGTTGTTGGACTGCCATGCAGTTTAATTTTCTGGAAGTTCTGTTGTTTTTTTTTTTTAATTTGTTGGCCTTCTTTTGGTTGTGCAAGGAGGCAAAATGTATCCACCTACACCTCCCTCTTGGCCGGGAGTCTCTTTTTTCTTGTAAGAAGTAGAGTTTTGGAATGGAAGTCTAGGGGATGGCCCTTGCCTTATTTCAAACTGTAGTACATTAGAAGGAAGTCATCTGTTTTTGGCACATTTATTGTTTTTTAAAAATTATTTTAGTAATGACAAAAATTGAACAATTCTGCAGGGCTCAGTATCTTATCTTCCAGATAGAGTGCTAATAAGGAGCTTCTATTGTTTTATGAAACATAGGTGCTTAGAAAACTCTAAGCAGGCAAAGATATTTTGTTTTGCAAAGAAATTTCTCTTATGTGTAAGTATACCTAACTAAACATTATATTTCTAAATGTTTTATGGATCTTTGGTGTTTTAGGTATAATTACACAGGTGGATATCCTACTCCATGTTCACCATCATACCTGATATAAGGAAAGGTGATGAGAGAGATAGAAACAATTATTTCCTCCTTCCAGGAACTTGCAGTATAATTAATGGGACAAATCAGAGGATGGTGAATACAGAAAATGGGAAACAGAAACATGTGAATCCTATTTAAGATTCTTCTTAGATATACCTATGTCATAGAGAGACAGATCCAAAAAGCTTGGGAGCAGCGAGGAGACTTGGGAAGAGGGAGAGGTACCAGATCAAGGCAGGGTGTTGGCAGCCCTCTCTTTGCACCATGGGGTGGAGGCCTTGGAGTTGCAATAATTGGGAGTAAGGGAAACAAACTGTGGGGCATGTGCACAGCGTGTGCAAGTTCTGGTAACCTGTTTTTCGGAGGACTTTACAGTGATGGCTGTGTCTTTGGAGTCAGAACAAAGTCTAAGTTTTAGCCCTCCCATTAGCCATGTGGCCTCATGTTAGTTCTGTCTTCCCAGAGTGGTGGTGTGAGGAGTAAATGAGCTTCCACACTAGCACAGTGCATGGCTCATACAAATACTTAATGGACATGAGTTCACACAAGGTTAAAGGCAAGTTCATGTTCTACTTGATTTTTCTAGTTAATATTATTTTGGAAACTATCTACCAAAAAGAAACAAAAGTGGCATCTTTTCCCTAAAAGTAGGCAATCTTACTATGACACTCAGGTTCCATAATCTGTCATTTTTAAACTTGGCCTCAATATAAACAAAGTGTCAGTATAATAGTGCTTGGAAGGTCTATGACCTCAAAAAGAAGCAAACATTTCTCCTCAGAGTCTAAGTTAAACATTTCTGTTGATTTTACATCAGGCAAGCATTTCAGAGGCTGTCTGCTCTCCCTCTTCACGACCTAGGCTATCCAAAAATATATTCTAAAATAAAAACATAAACTTCAGGTTCTTGACCTATTTTCATATTCTAACCTCACTCTATTTTTATTTTTTGACACTGAGATACGATTAAGATTCCTGAGATTATGCTGGTTCCGGGAATGGCACGTCCCCCCTGACCCTTCTCTTTAAACACTAGCAGAAAGCGATAATTCCGGGGAAGGCCTTTCAGAGTATTGATTTATTCATGTGGACATAACATCTTAAACTGAAGAACAGTTGGTTAACTTTGGTAAACAACAACCTCTCACCACATTCCAGAGCGTTGTGCAGCTTAGAGAATGAGAAGACTTGAAATATTTAATTTTTTTCTCTTTTTATGCAATTGTCTGTGGGCCCTTCTGTTTCCCTCAGAAATGCTCATCTCTAATACTCTAGTTTCATCCCAAGTCCACAACTTGTTCTTGCATATAAACCAGTTATGTTCCACATGAAAAGAAAAACACTGATTTAGAAGTACTTTCAGATAGGCTGTTGAAAGCAGAAGTCATTCTGGGGTGAAATCCATCAAGTTTAGGAACATTGCCCTCTACACATGTGAAAGGTGTAAGTGGACAGTTTTCCCAAGGCTGGCTTTGCTGGGCTCGGGGTTGCCTACTGCCCAGCGCTCTCATGAGTTTTCCAGGCCAAAAGTCCGCCAGCTCCTGGAGCCCACAAGATACTCCAGTGAGCACCCAGTTGTACACCCTTGGCTCACAAACTCTCTGTGGTCCATCTCAGGGAGAAAATATTTGCATGTTATTAGCAACCTGGGGGGGCATTTAATGTGAAGCAAAAAAGTAAGCTAAATGGTTTATTTGTTCCCTAGCTCTCATTCTGAAGAGATAAAGAGGAGAGGAAGGAAACAAGGCTAGCAAGAGACTGCAGTGCCAGAGGTTGTTTTGGGTGAAGCAGATTGACAGAGGATTCCTGTCAGCTTTCCCAAAAGCTTAGGTGCTATTCCACTTTGCCTTCAGGCATTTGAAATCTGGAAAGGGTGGATAGCAGTGAGTGAAAGACACATGACAAGACCATCATTGGCCCTGCAATGAGAGGAAGAACACTCCTGAAACTATTAAGTGGTATTGGAAACAGTGGATTTCTCCCTAAAGCCCCAGCCCTACCCACAAAAGAGGATTTCATTTGCCATCAAACAAACCTATGTTTCAAATATAACGTTTTACATTGTAAAACTGTGCTGCTGTTAATAACCATTTCCCACATGTGAATACTAATCTATTTTATACATTTTACAGTGCTAATTTCACAGATAATCAATATATGCCTTGAATAAGTGAAGGAAATTTATATTCTATTTAATGAAATTTTTTTTTTAATGGAAAACAAAATCACTCTGCCTTCATTAAATCCCTCAGTACTCATGAGTGAACAACATGGTTGTGTTAATGAGTATCTTTGAATTTTAGGGCTTGTATCCTGGGCAGAAATTCATCCTAAGTATTTATGAAATATTATTAAGAAGAAATAAAAATGCCACAGGTAGTACTGCTTTTTTTTGTTATGTTGCATATATTTGCTGTATGTTATATTTGAAAGGGAGAATATATATGTAGAGGTTAACCAGTTCTAGATTGTCAAAGAAAAATGACCAAATGTTAAGATTCCCACCCCAGTCTAAAAAAAAAAAGCCAAAAACTAAGAAAAACTAGTTAGCCTCAGTGTTTTCTTTTCCTTTTTTTCCCTCTTAGCTTTCTCCCCTTTATTCCCCTCCATCCTGCTCACCCCCTGCCACCTGCGTTCCTCCCCTTTAGTTCATGACCATGGGTCATACATATAAGTTCTTTAGCTTCTACATTTCCTATTCTATTCTTAACTTCCCCCTGTCTATTTTCTACCTACCATTTATGCTAGTTATTCTCTGTATCTTTTCCCCTTCCCTCCTCCTCCCACTCCCCCACTGATAACCCTCCATATGATCTCCATTTCTGTGATTCTGTTCCTGTTTTAGTTGTTTGCTTAGTTCATTTTTGTTTTGTTTTAGGTTTGGTTGTTAATAACCATTGTCATTTTACTGTTCATAGTTTTGATCTTTTTCGTAGATAAGTCTCTTTTAAATTTCATATAATAAGGGCTTGTTGATGATGAACTCCTTTAACTTGACCTTATCTGAGAAGCACTTTATCTCCTCTTCCATTCTAAATGAAAGCTGTGCTAGGTAGAGCAATCTTGGATGTAGGTCCTTGCCTTTTATGACTTGGAATACTTCTATCCAGCCCTTTCTTGCCTGTAAGATTTCTTTTGAGAAATCAACTGAAGGTCTCATGGGAACTCCTTTGTAGGTAACTGCCTCTTTTTCTCTTACTGCTTTTAAGATTCTCTCCTTATTGTTAGTCTTGGCTAATGTAATTATGATGTGCCTTGGTGTGTGCTTCCTTGGGTCCAGCTTCTTTGGGACTCTCTGAGCTTCCTGGACTTCCTGGAAGTCTATTTCCTTCACCAGATTGGGGAAATTCCCTTTCATTATTTTTTGAAATAAGTTTTCAATTTCTTACTCTTCTTCTTCTCCTTTTGGCACCCCTATGATTTGCATGTTGGATGTTTAAAGTTGTCCTGGAGGTTCCTAAACCTCTCCTCATTTTGTTGAATTTTTGTTTCTTCATTGTATTTTGGTTAAATGTTTCTTTCTTCCTTCTGGTCCACACCATTGATTTGAGTCATGGTTTCCTTCCCTTCACTGTTGGTTCCCTGTATATTTTTCTTTATTTCATTTAGCATAGCCTTCATTTTTTCCTCTAATTTGTGACCATATTCAACTAATTTTGTGGGCATTTTGATTATCAGTGTTTTGAACTGTGCATCTGATAGGTTGGCTATCTCTTCATCACTTAGTTGTATTTTTTCTGGAGCTTTGATCTGTTCTTTCATTTGGGCCATTTTTTTTTTTTT
>PVIA01016682.1:0-18092 GCA_004024845.1 Tonatia bakeri | reverse complement strand
AAAAAAAAAAAAGAATTAGAGCTTCCTGTGCAGGCATGAAGGCAGCTCTTAGATGTGATGCTAAGTGAATAAAGCAAAATCTCAAATATTGGGCATGGTATTATACTGTGTGTATAAAAACAACACATATACATTCACTGATGCATGTATATTTTTGCTGATGCATAGAAATATATTTGGAAGGATATATTGGTTGCCTCTGAAGATAAAGCCTAAAGATCTGGGAAAGGAGAAAGCTTACTTTGCTTTGAATATACTCTTTACTTTATTGTGGTAAGAATACTTAACATGAGATCTACTCTTTTAACAAATTTTAAAGTATATGATACAGTATTGTTGACTATAGCCCAATGTTGTATAGCAGATATCTAAAACTTACTCATCTCGCTTAACTGAAACTTAATACCCCATGATTAGCATTTAATTGAAACAATAACTGTAACAAAAAGATCACATCCCATAAAAGCATTTGGGAATATTATGTTTTAATTAAAGATTGTAGGAATTTTGTACGTATGTATTTGAAATGAGTTTTCCTGTACCTGGTGAAAGATGACATAATATATCATCCCCTAGCTGAGGCCTAGTCAATCCTTTCCACTTCCAGAGGTCAGTAAGCAGGTATTTCTAAGGTGGCCTGCATTGTTTTCTGTGGTGAGAAGAGAAGAAAGCAAAAATGGCCCATAGAAGGCCGTTTTGGAGGCCTAATCATACATAGTTACTACCCTGCTTTAGAAACTTAGAATAATAAGGAATCTAATTATAAACCTTATACTGTTCATCATTTCAAAGAAACTGTGGGTCAAGCATTCACACCCTATCAGACTATCTCCTACTCACTCAGCTGAACCTCACTCAGGGCACCTGCTTGAGCCCTCTGCCCATGAGCGGTAAGAGGCCTGGCAATCAGGCCATGGGAAGGTGGCCTGGAGAGGGCTTCCAGGGGGCAAGAGGCCACCCCCCATGCAGTGTATGCAGCAACTCTCACTGGCTTCAAAGACAGAGGCATTGCCCCCAAGGCTTCCCAGCAGGTTAACTCAAACTCATGCTGGGGAAGTGATTAGTTTTCCTGCAGGTTAGGCAGGGGCTGGAATCCCAGCCATCCGCTTACATCCCTGTTCCCACTCCTTCGGCCTATTTATAAAGAGCCCTTCATTTATAATTTGATGTTTACATCAAAATACTCTAGGGAACTTCTGTTCCATCTTCCAGCCTGCAAGATCCTGAATAATTGATTTTAAAAGTAGCTCTGGGCATGATTGCTCTATGAGCAGTGGTAGGGGGAACAGAGTGTGTCATTCAGAAAGGCAGTTTAAAGGTGCAGAAGAACAGATGAACAATCTTGTTTATCTTCTAAAAACCTCAAGCACATGTATATGAACATGTAGTGGCTAACAATGAGCCAGCAAATTTGACTTGGCATCAAATGAGATCCAGCTCTGTCTCAGAATAGGCATGTGGTGAGATTAAAGTGCCACAAGCCTATTCAGCCTGGGATCCTCTACCACCACACCTTCCATTTAAAGTGTCTTAATTTTGAGAAGACAAAAAGTGTCTTGCAATCTCCAGTTTGAGAAAAACTGATTTAATGCATCATGTCCTCTCTCTCTCTCTTTCTCTCACACACTCACACACACATACATATACATGTGCACCCGAAAGGTACCTATGTGAGGTGATGCATATGTTAATTGGCTTGATTGTGTAGATCACTTTACAATGTGTATGTACATCAAAACATACGTTATATACCTTAAATATACAAAACTTTTTCTTTGTCAATTGTACCTCAATAAAACTGGAAAAAATTAAAAGTGTCTTCTATAAAAAATGTCATTCAATTGTATTAACCATGGCAAAACAGAAGTTTTGATTTTATAACTAGAAAAGTAATAAAAATTTCACTGGATTGAATTATAATAGATGAAAACACAAGATAAAAATTCTCAGAGGAAACCTTGGACTTTGAGAAACATCAGTGTAAGCTGTTCTTTCTGGGTGGGATGGGGGTCTGGGAGAAAGAGGGGAAGCAATTGAGCAGTATGGATTGGTATTACAGAAAAGTCGGGGGTGTAAAATACAACACAGGGGATACAGTCAATAACATTGTAATCACCATGTACGGTGCCAGGTGGGTACTGGAAATATCGGGGACATCACTTTGTAAAGTATATGATTTCTAACCACTGTGCTGTACACCTGAAACCAATACAAAATAATGTGGATTGTAAACTAATCAAAGAATAAAATTAAAAAAAAATTAAACAAAACTTTTGGTAATTATTATTACAACCTGGGAACTAACTGTACAATTAATCTGTCAGCCCACTGTCAATGCTGTACTGTGCATTCATTCTTAGTAGCTGCTTCATTATTACTTAATTATCCCAAAGAGGGCAAGGCTGTGGGGAACTGGAACATAATACTGATGAGTTTTGATGACTCAAGACACAAAAAGGGAGAATCGCCACTTGAAATTCAGCCAGAGGGGGCATGCCGATGGAGGAAAGCCTAGGTTGTAATGAGGGCATTTTGAATGGAGGGCAGAGAGGAGCATTAGTTTGCTAGGACTTCTGTAACAAAGTGCCAGCAACCGGGTGGCATAAAACAACAGAAATTTAGTGTTTCACAGTGCTGGAAATCAAGTCCAAAAGCAAGTTGTCAGCACAGTCATGTTCTCTCTGATATCTAGTGTTTTCTGGCAATTCTTGGCATTGTAACTGCATCATTCCAGTCACATGGCTGTGTTCTTCCTGTGATTTTACAGTGTCTTCCCTCTGGGTGTCTCTATCTCTGTGTCCGAATTTCCCCTTTACTAAGGACACCAGCCAGTCTGGATTATAGCCCAACCTACTGATTTCATTTTGACTTGATCACCTCTGTAAAGACACTGTCTCCAAATAAAGTCACCTTCTGAGGTACTGAGGTTAGGGCCTCAATTTATCTTTTCTTGTGGGACACAATTCAATTTATAACAAGAGAGGGTGGGAGAACCCTGAATGGGTGAGAAGAATGAATGGGCAGAAGAGAAGAGGGAAGAAGACGTCAAATCTAACTTGAATTCACTTAACAGTGGTGCACAGAGTTGCCGGGATCCATTCTATTAGAAGAGAAAATGAAAACATTACTCTCTACATGGTGTGAAACACCAGAGCCCCCTCATTTGCCCAGAGACTATTGTACAGATGTGGCTCTAGCACATGAGGGCGACAATTTAAAGCACAAAGAAAAATAGATTTTTTTATCATTAGCACAATTCAATGGAAAGAGCTATTCTTAATCTGATAAACTCACACAGGTCAAAATGTCATTTTCAGAGCAATGGCTGGGCAGATGCTGGCCTTCAGCCCGGAAGAGACATCTACTGGTGCTCAGCAGGATCATCTGGGTAGGTGATATTTGAAGTAAAATATAGCAGCTCTAATGGAGTTCCCAGGGCAGTTATTTGATAAATTGGTGGTTTTGTTGAGGTGAGGAGAAAGGCAAGGGTGGCAGAGGGGTGTGATTGAGGAAAAGAACATTTTAGTAGATGTAGAAAGAGGAAGTTGTGAGCTTGCCAGTCAGAGCACTTATGATTTAAATCAAAACCCAGTTTGATTTAAGTTGGACTCCAACTTTTAGAACATGGGAAGATCTGACCTTATAATCCCATAAATTTGAACATGATTACAGACATTCATTGCACACATAGCTTCAAAGCATAGCTTTCAAAGAATATGTGATGTTTTAAAGGAAGTTGAAAGTGCTGCTAAATGGGCCTAAAACTGATGACTGACTTTTAGGACACATGCATTTTTTATTGAGAGTTCAGTTAAATATATAGTCATGACATGTTAAAAGCCATCCTTTAAGCATATTCCTCTCCCCTTGTAAATAGATTGTCCCATTCAGGATGGGACATGTGTTTGTGTTAAATCATATAGATGCCATACCCAAAACCCCATTGCTAAAGGGATGATGGTTTCTGGCTTACTCATAAAAGTGTCCACAAAACCAGCTGACATTTCAAAATTCAGAAGAGTCATTCTGCAATTGATAAGATATTTGAAAAGTAAGCTGAATCCTCATGTTCAGTTATTTTAAAACCTTTTTGGGAGTATGTTAGGCAAAACTAATAAAGACATGAAGAAAGAACAGATAAACTTTCCCCTAAGCATCAGTTCCAAAGAACAATATGCTAAAAGAGCATCCACGAGTTGAAACTGTTCAAGGAACTGTGCTAAGCACCAGGCATACAGAAGGTATATCACAGCCCTACCCTCAAGGGAACTGCAGTTCTTTTGTCCATTCATCTCTTCACCCAGCCATTCAAGCAGCAAATGTTTGTTGAAGATCTAGCATATGCCAGTCATGGTCCCAGTCATCAGGGAGATGGAGATCATAAGGAAAAGTCTCTCTCCCATCAAGGAGGCTCAGAGTTTATTGGGAAGAGAAATGGGTAACAACCATGCAGCATCATATAGATGCAGATACCAGGACTATGGGCCATTACAGAAAAAGGAAACAGCACTTGTAGGAAATAAACCTCAGAAAAAGTTAGACTTTGCTGAAGACTAGATGAATGGTAGGAACCACAGATACTCTAATAGAAGGAAGAGGTGGGCCTGAGCACATCTGGAATATAAGGTATTGAGTTTTGAGGTGCATTAGAAAATGAAATAGAATTTCACAACTATGTGTGTATGTAAATATTCAATTATTCTTGGTTTTACCCCGCAATCACTACTGTATCAAATATAACTTCCATAATAAAACCTGGAGCACTTCAGTGATTTGAGATAAGAAGGTGAGGGGTGGGGGCTTAAATGCATGGAACAAAAAAAGGATGGATCCAGTTGCAAGTGAACTCAAAAGAGGCTCTCAGAGATAATCCTTACTAAGTTCATATTGAGGGTTCTAGAATCCTTTTCTCTCTACTCCTTTCCTAATGGCTGACCCTCTTTCCAGCTGTTTCCTTATCTATCCTTCTTCCTGAATGATTCACTGTGCCTGGTTTTATGTGTATTCCTAGTGAATTCTTCATCTAAAAATGACTTATGAACCACCAACCCTTCTCTCTTAATAAGCCAATAGCCTTATGTTGGTTATAGACCCAAGATCTTCTGTATTTATACTCTTTGTGCTAATGGATATTCTCTGTCTTCCCCATTTCCTATAGTGAGAGATGGGTGAGAGCCCTTTGAAATAAATGTATATATCCTTACTAAGAGTTGATAACATAGGATGGTAATCCATGAGAAAAAAATATGGAATAAAACACCTTCAATGGAATTGCAAAGGTTTAAATTATTCACAGGTGGACAGAATAGAGGAGAAAGCCAAATAAAACTCCCCTGGTTTATTTAAAAGACTACATCATATGGAATATTAAAAAGAATATCAATAATGAATACTTATTTGTATATCTTATTTGGGGAGAAATCAGGAGAATTGTTCCCAAAACTTACATGAAAAGCTTGATATGCAGGGACATAAAGAAGTATAATCTTGCTGAGAGTTGATTGGCCTAGGGACTCACTTTTAGAAGAATGATACACAATTAGGTTTCAATTTAAATTGTTCTTATGCCAATTTTAATTGTCCTATGTCACTGCATAACACTAGAGATGCTGCCTCTTTGTCTTTTTTTTATTTCTCTCATCTTTTCCACCTCTTAGAATTTTATCTGCCCTGCAAAGCTTAGCTCACCTCTACACCCTGATGTGAAAACTTCCATGATTACACCAGGCTGTATATCAGCTCCCTCCTTGGAGCTACCACTGCAATAATTTTCTGTGTATACTGTTAGCACTTTCCATATGCTACCTTATATATGTACATATTATGTCTCCCTCATTTAATAAGTATTTCAAGAAGAACCTACTTAACAATATACTTATTCATAACACCTTACATATTTACTTAACTTACTGCATAATAGACAGTGATAAAACAAATATTAACAGTATGTATGTCCTGCCTTTAAGGGACTTACAACTTGGTAGGGCCATAAACAATTTTTGGTGAATTAGTCATTTGGAAATTTAAGAAATTGTAGCCTCAGCAGCAGAGACACATACAAACATTTGGCCAGGGAAAATATATGAGGAGAAGAGAAAAGGTTGAAAATTATTAGCAGGATGGATATAATTGCTAAAATAAACAATTTGACTTAACACATTAAAATTTCTCAGTCAAGTCACATCCCAGTGTAGTCAGTGGAGAACTCTGCTCCATATAATCATTCAGGGACCTAGGCTCCTACCAACTTTCAACTCTGCCTGAGTTCTGTACACTTAATAGATGCACAAGGCCTGTGAGTGACACACATCTCCTCTGTGGAAAGAGTCACATTTGTGATTATCAGTCACGTAGTCTCACATAGATGCCATAGGATGGTATTGTGGTCTAATTATGTGCCCCAAAGATAATTCAGATATCAATAGCCTCTGCCATAGTAAGTAAGGTTGGACAGAAATTAAAAGAAAGAAAGGACTCATATAAATAGCCTCAAACTCTAGATTTCCTATTTCCCTTCTTTCAGAGAGATGGATACCAATGTAATAGGCCCTTATTTGTAGAAAGACCTACATGAAATGTATGGGATGAGGCGTGGCAGAAGAGAAATGTCCTATTTCTTTAGAACAGTCTTTGCCCTATGTCTAATTAGCCATAATGTAAATGAAATAATCAATGAGGAAAGTATTTGAAATAAATGTATTCTGAACTACTATGTAAAAATAAATGGGTATTTTCCTTTTGTGTTCTCAAAGCATTTGGTTGGTAATGCAGGCTTGTTGGTGTGTTGAAGACAGCTTTTGCAGGCCCTGAGGAAAATATCTGTTTAACTATCTCTTTTAGGATTTCTGACTATTCTGCAAATATTCTGATAATGAGCTGACAAGCTATAAAGCCAGGAGCATTTGAGGCCACGTGGGGAAAGCAGACAGGAATACCCTGTTCAGCTGAGAATAACTGTCACCAGAGGTCGAGCAAATCCAATTTCAAAGAGCACTAGAGGGATTCTCCTGCTTGAAAGGGGCCAGCAAGGAGATAAAATTGGGAGGAAGCAGAATATTATGAGACCTTACAGAGGTATTATTTGGCAGGAATAATCAATACCCTTGACTGTCTTGTTTAACCCTTTCAAAGCATGTGTTTATCAAAAATTTTTATTAATTCCCAGAAGCTTGGTCAGCCTGAAAGAAGCTAGTAAAGTAGGAAAGATTCTAAGATACTTCCCACTTCAATTTTTATACACCTTTTTGCCTCCCAGACTTTCTCCTCTGCCCCCAGATGCCCTGTGTTCTCTTGCTGCCTAACGGCCCCTTAGAGTCACACCATTTCCTCCTATGCTTGCCCAGTGAACTGGAATTTTGCTAACTCAGTCTAACCCATGGATGATTGAGAGCTATATTAATTGTTGCAGTGTTAACTCTCCCAGTATATTTGCATTTAAAAGAGGATCCTATAAAGACAATGGGTCAACTCAATAATAGGCTTTGAGTGTTAGAGGTAGGAAGACATTCTTATTTTGCATAACATGCCTCTAAATAATTAATCTAGTAACTGTTTGATCTAATTAAAGGTCTAAAGCAATCATGAGATTATGTGTTGAATTCTTTAAGGACAGACTGTCACATTTTAATTTCCTCACAATTTGAACCTAGAATAACAGAGCCATAGGTTTTTTATTTTTTCCCTTCCTTTGACATAGTTTTGAGCTATGACCTAGGAAGTGAGCAGTTTCTTTTCAAAGCACCACATGGCTCAAGGGATGAAGCAGGAAAAACATATAGAACCAGTGAATATGTTTGGGGAAGAATTACGTAGGAGGTAAAAAGCTCTTTGATGGGCTATATTTGTACCTCTTGGTTACTGTGTCCATTATGACACCATTCTGTTATCTATTGCTGTGTTTTAAGCTTGTAGCTTCAAACAGCAACTTCATTTTCCTCACAACTTGTTTGAGTCAGGAATTTGGAAAGACTCTACTGAAATAGGGCATCCCTGCTCTATTCATATCAGTGAGGGTGGCTCAAGAAGGACTGAAGGGTCCATGTTGAAATCGTTCATTCTCATGACGGGCAAGTCAGTGTTGGCTGTAGCCTGGGAGCTCAGCTGTGGCTCCCAGTCAGAGGCCTTGGCCTTTCTCCATTGTTAGCCTCTCCACAGGGCTGTTTGAGCTTCCTCACAGTGTGGTGGCTAGGTTCCAAGAATGAGTGTCCCCACAGGCTTAGGTGGAAGCCAAAGGCTCCTGACATACATGTGGAAGTCATGTAGCATCACTTCTACTGCCTTCCACTGGTGAAGCAAGTCATTAAGCCCAGCCCAGAGTGAAGAGGAGAAAAATTAAACTGCTGCTGAATGAAGGAGTAGACAAGAATTTGTGGCCTCTTTAATCTACCACAGACATTCTCAAAGAAGAACTATCATAAAAGATCATACTATATTCTTTATGGTGTTATTAAAACTATCAGGAAAAAATTATTTTCTGACATTATATTTCATCCTTCTCCCTAAATGCAGTCTTTTATCTGCTGGCCACTATGCCACTGAAAAATGCCTCATATGTTAAAGATTGCTTAGTCTCCAGGCTTTTTGGGTGCTCAGCTGAGTCTGTGTTCCCACAGCTGGAGTGGACTGTTTATTTACTTTTCCTATAATCCATCTCAGAAGTAACAGGTAAGATTTAGCTTTTTATTTATTTAATAAATATTTCTTAAATACCTGCTATGTCCAGAGCATTGTACTGTATTCTGGAATGTGGAGGAAGGAGAGATGAGAGAGCCATATTAGCTGTTTTCACAGTTGCTTCTGCTCTAATGGGGTGGGGGGGGCGGATGATGTATTCATAAATAACAGAAAGGAGTCAGGAGTCAAAGAAAGCAAGCCTTGAAAATACTGAATGTGGGTTAAAAAAGAAAACAGCCAACTTTGCGTTTTTGAATCTTAATACCAGTATTTGTGAGTAAAAGGAGTAGCAATCCAGGGCATAGAATGTGGCCCCATCAACAGATACCAGAGGTAGGAACGTAAGACTTGTAGTCAAGCAGCATACCAAGAAAGCAGCAGTATGCCATAGTGGTTAAAGCCCCAACTCCAGAGCCAGACTGCCTGAGTTTGAACCTTGGCTCTGATGACTGTGTGGTTTGGGGCAAGTTACTTAATCCATTCGTACCTCAGTATCCTTACTTGTAATATAGGGATAATGACTGTATTTAACACATAGGATGCTTAAGAGCGTTCTAGGTACTTTCACAATAGCATCTTTGATGCAACTATTTTCACTGCATAACTAATAAGCTGTAAGGCAATTTTGCTGTACGAAAGAAAAAATCAGGACAAATGAAAGAGAGACATTAAGAAGGACATAATGAAAATGAAACAATGAATAACAGAATTTATTGGAAAATGCAAAATATTTGAACACATTTAAAATGTGTTGTTGATTCATAGCAATACTGTGCCAATAACTGATTTTATTTCATTACTTGTACCTAAGTTTTTGTCCTTGTTCTATGGGAAATGTGGGTTCAACTCTGCACCCTCAAAGATGGCCATTGGTCTCTCTTTTTTCTCTACATGTAGTGCATTTCAAAGTAAGAAACCAACTGCTGACACAAATTATCGTCATCTGGAAAAAAATTTACTTTAATGCCAGCACCACTACTATATCTACACATCACTGTACAGACCATCATGAGGACTAGCTAAGATGTATATAAAAATGAGAGTAACTGTGAGAACTTCATCAACTGAAAAATGAAACCAAACTGACAACCAGCTTAAATATTGAACTTTGATTTGCCAATGAAGAAATTGAAAAAAATCAACCAGTTATTTTCAAAATTACCTTAAAGCCAATTGGTGATGCAGCAAAACTGTTTGTGGCAAAAGTGTTTGTGGCAAAGATGTCTATGGGAAAGATGCTGTGGAGAAAACACCAGACATGGCCTGAGAGAATCAAGATTTACAAAGCCCTTAGCTTAGTCCCTGGCACACAATCTGAGTGATTCTTAAATAAATATACTAAGCCCCCACTCAATGGTGTCTATTATTTCATTGTGACCTGGTATGGAATTGGAAGATATTACCTTGATATGTTGGTGAGACCCAATATTTTCACTCTTCAACAGTTGTAGGAGGCTCATTTTTAACAAGAAGGAAGCCTGTAATTTGAGAGGGAACAACTAAATATATCTGCAAGTATAAATATAAGAGCACAATATTGGATATGTTGTTGACAGGCATTGAACTGTGTTGAATGAAGGGCTATGCTGCTGTCTTTTTCTTTAGAAAGGCTTTGAGTTCAGGTAGAATTTGAATATTAATATTAAATGTCATTTAACCAATATGTGTGGATTGCCTGACACTGTTCTAGGCTTACAGTATGGATGATACAGCTGAGACATACCTAATAGCTTAGACACACCTAATGATACAGCTGTGAGCAAAAGACACAAGGTCCCTACATTTTACATCATGGTGGTGAGATAAGGACACAGGTGTGCCAGGAGTGGACACATTATGAATAAATCACAGACAAAGAAACAGGGAAGATGCTAGTGCTCAGGGAACAAGAGGAGACAAAACAGACCAGAGTAGATGGCTGGCACAGTGCAGCTCAGGAACAGAGTCATCTTCAAATGACTTTAAATGACAAAATTGCCTGTGTCAGAATTTTTAAACCCCTAAAGCTTGCTACAAATGGGTTGTGTCTAATGCATGGATAATCCACATTTCAGGCTCCAGTTAAAACAAAACAAGGGAGGTCAGGCACAGACTGCAATGATGTAACAGGGTACAGCCAGGGGGTCCCCACGTAGGGATTTGTAAGGGGGTGCAGAACTCAGGGTGTCCAGGAAATACTAAAAAATATAGGATGTCCTCACCCCCACAAGTCTGAACTGGGGGATGGGACACATGGAGCAGGGCCATTGAGAGTTGTTCTACATAGCAACAGTTTTGCAACTAACCTCAGTAGTGGTCATTTAACATATCTATAACTTTTAACCAGTTTCATGGATATGTTAAATAGCTGTGGCAATGCTTTGAGCCAGGGAGATGCAAGTGACTTCAACACATGATGTAACTGGGAGGCAACTCCCCTTGGTTACAGAGCCTGCATACGAGCTTGGAGATGATTGGCTCCACACCACGGGGCCATGTCTGCCCGGACTTACTATGGCAGCCCAATAAAGCTGGAAGAACATGGGAATACTGGCAGGTGTAGCTGATTGTGGGAGGAGTCAGAAATGGGGCTGCAGAGGAAGATTGGCACTGGGATTTAAAGCCCAGGCATGGCAGCCATGGACAAGAAGGGACCATGCGGCTTTGATGACAGTCTTTGATGACCCACATGGCTTTGGGTGCTTCCTTTTGCCACATGGTTTGGAATTCAGGAGAAATGCTGCAGGAAGGAAAGGTGTGAAAGGACTCTTGCTGGTGGGCCATGAGAAGGTGCCACATGGTTTTGGATTAAGAAGTAGAGATTGAGGCAGCAACACAGTGGATGATCCTGGGAGCCAAGGGAAGCCTGCCAACTGAGCATGGACTACTGGGAAGAACCAGGGTCTACCTGAACCACAGATTTCTATTTTTCTCCTGAGATATGGTACCCCAGACCGAGAAAAGGGGGAAAGGAAGGACTGTATGTGTTTGTGGGTATTTTAAGGGACTTTGGGATTTTAACGAAGACATTAAGTCATTACTGTTAGGTCTATATAACTTTTGAATAAATAATTCCTTTCCTTTTCACCAATCTCAGACATTGAGAACTATAATTTCCTGGTGGTGAGCAAGGCAAACTTAGTACAGGAGGACCCCCCCAAAAAATTGGGGTGCATTCGGGTATTTTTTGCCCCCCCACACCCTTCCAGGGTCCATTCTGTAACAACAGGAATTTAAGTTTCACATTACTTTCTGATTTCAAGGACTGTCAAACATTCAAACGAGGACAGAGAATTTAGCCAATTTTTCTTCCCTGGAAAATTTTAAGAATAGCATAAAATAAGAGGATAAGTACTATATGATTTCATTCATATGTGGAGTCTAACACACAAAATGAACTAACAAGGAAAATAGTGACAAACTCATAGACAGCTGTCAGGGTGGAGGGTAGTTAGGTGGGAGGTGGGTGAAAAGATGAAGAAAAAAATAGAAAAAAAACTCATGGACACGGGCAAGAGTGGGGTGATTCCCAGGGGGAGGGGTGGGAGGGTTATAGGAAGGTAAAGGGGGGAATAAATGGTGATGGACAGAGACTTGACTCGGTGTAGAGAACACACAATACAGAGTACAGATGATATATTATAGAATGGGGCACCTGAAACCTGTATAAGTTTGTTAAGCAGTGTCACCCCCAAATAATTTCAATAAAAAGTAAAAAAGAATAAAATGGAGCACTGAATTTTAGGAATGAGTTAGAAAAGAATTATGTTCAAGAAAAAATGATTCTTGAAGAACTTCAATCCCTTATATGACTCTCATTCTGCTGTATGTTCATTAGAAACTTCTGGATTTGGAGGGATTCATAATTCTAAGTATAATTACTGTAGTTTTTTTTTTTTCTATGAGCTCAAGGCTCCCAGTATCTCTGACAGGAAGAGGCTGCATGAATCATGCAGGGCTGGTTGCAAAACCAACCCCTTCCAACTCTCAGATTCTAGAATAAATGGGGGGAATTGCCTAAAAAAGAAACTTCTCAAAACACACACTAAAGACACAAGTTAAAAAGTCAACTGATGCTCCCAAATTGGAGAACTGAATAAATTGTCATGGTTACTCCAAAATGCAAGTAAACGGGATTGGAATAAGAACTGGCAAGTGTTTAGAAAACAAAGCAAAAAGTAGGAAGGGACTGGAGAATAACAGGAAGGGCAAGTGAGTAATCCCCACATCACACTGAAAAGCCAGAGGCTACTGCACCAGGGTCTTCTGATTCAACCACTTTCACAGTGGGACTCGCTTCTGCACTGGAAGGTCTCCTACAGATTCTGATGGCTGCTTTGAAGCTCTTCCAAAGCTGCTCAACAAAAACAATGCTCTTTATAATTATCTACGTAAAGCCAACTTGAGGCTTGATGTATAACCCCCTAATTCTTCTTACCTCATAGAGTAGGAATAATAAAGAAATTTGCCTTGGAGGTTTCTAAATCCAACTTATGCCCAAGTCCAGGGTAGAATTCACTGTACATAGACGTTAGAAGTACAAATCCTTCAATGTATGAGCAAAACAGGTTGGTTTCTCAATCCTTTTTCCAAAACAAAAGAAAATTAACTCCTCAATCTTTTCAACAGCATTTGGATCATAATCTCACATCCCAAATGGCAGAATTCTGATTAGAATTCTATGCTTAGCTGCTGCAAAAATGTTATTTAGCTACCTTTGAAACTTGTTTGTCAATTCCATCTATTTTAATTCAAAAGTTATTTACTGTACATACACTACATATGTAGAATGTTGGAAACTATATTCTATTCCAGCCCTGAAGCCGGTGGCCTAATTGAACAGCTAAGAGGTGCATACATGAGAAGTAAAACAGTAACTGAAAGTAGAACATAATTAAAGTTACCTGGCAATTTAGGTAACTATGACAGGCATTCTGCAGAGCATGAAGTCATTCCAGGTTCATGTGGCCCTAGCAGGTAAAATTGGAATTCAGTCTTGAAGTATGAGTATGAGGGCAGGAGAAAGCTGTTCTGGCAGACACGTAGGTTCAGAGATGACAACAGCAGGAAGAAGGTGACTGGTCAACCTAGTCACTTTTTTTTTTAAATCACCACAGTCACCCTAAATGACAACTTGAATTCTTTTCCTTTTTTAAAGTATATTTTATTGATTATACTATTACAGTTGTCTCATTTTTTGACCCCCTTTATCCCCATCCACCCTGCACCACCCTTCCCTCTAGCACTGCCCCTGCCCCTGCCTTAGTTCATGTCCATGGTCATATATGTAAGTTCTTTGGCTTCCCCATTTTCTATACTATTCCTAATCTGCCCCTGTCTATTTTGTGCCTACCAATTATGCTTCTTATTCCCTGTACATTTATACTCCATTCTCCCCCCACCCCTTCCCTGCTGATAACCCTCCATATAATCTCCATCTCTGTGATTCTGTTCCTGGTCTAGTTGTTTGCTTTGTTTGTTTTTATTTTTTTAGGTTCAGTTATTGATAGTTGTGAATTTGTTGTCATTTTACTGTTCATAGCTTTGATTCTTTTTTTCCTAGATAAGTCTCTTTAACATTTCATATAATAAGGACTTAGTGATGATGAACTCCTCTAACTTGACCTTATCTGGAAACACTTCCACTCTAAATGATAGCTTTGCTGGATAGGGTAATCTTGGATGTAGGTCCTTGCCTCTCATGACTTCAAATACTTCTTTCCAACCCCTTCTTGCCTATAAGGTTTCTTTTGAGAAATCAGCTGACAGTGTTATGGGAGCTGCTTTGTAGATAACTGTCTCCTTTTCTCTTATTGCCTTTAAGATTCTTTCCTTATCTTTAATCTTGGCTAAATTAATTGTGATGTGCCTTGGTGTGTGCTTCCTTAGATCCAACCTCTTTGGGACTCTCTGGGCTTCCTGGATTTGCATGTCTAGTTCCTTCACCAGATTAGGGAAGTTTTCCTTCATTATTTTTTCAAGTAAGTTTTCAATCTCTTGCTCTTCCTTTCCTCCTTCTTACACCCGTATGATTCAGATGTTGGAACATTTAAAGCCATCCCAGAAGTTTCTAAGCCTCTCCTCATTTTTCTGAATTCTTGTTTCTTCATTTTGGTCTGGTTATATATTTACATAACTTCCTTATGTTCTAAATTTTTTATTTGAGTCCAGGTTTCCTTTCCTTCATTGTTTACTTCATTTCACTTTGCATAGCCTTCACTTCTTCCTCTATTTCATGACCATACTCAGTCATTTCTGTGAGCATCCTTATTACTAGTGTTTTGAACTCAGTATCTGATAGGTTGGCTATCTCCTCATCCCTTTCTTCTTTTTTTGGAGTTTTGATCTGTTCTTTCATTTGGGCCATATTTCCTTGTCTTGATATACCTGTTATAAGGGGCAGAGCCTTAGGTATTTTCCAGGGTAGGGTAACTCATCTCACTGTGTTGTGCTGTTGTATGTATTGGGGAGGGATCCGAGAGGGAACAATGTTATTTGCTTGGCTCTCACCTGGCTTTCCATCACTTTCCTCACTTCCCACAAGCAGATTGTGTCCTTTTAGGGCTGATTCCCGGGTGGGTGGGTGTGTGTATGTTCTAGGATCCTGTGGACTTCTCCAATGGGCCCTCTGTTGAAATGAGAGTTTCTCCTGCTGCCTCAACCCCACAGATTTTTACAGCCAGAGGTTTTGAGGTTTTCCTTCCCTGCACTGGAATCCTGGGCTACATAGTCTGTTTTGCTCCACAGTTGTTCCTCCCAGTTTATCTGCTCATGAATGTGGAACTACCAGTCCACCAGCTACCACCTTGTCACATGTTCTTACCACCCCCACTTTTTGTGTCCAGCCATCCTACCAGTCTGGATGAATATTTCTTTAACTCCTTGTCTGTTAGTCTTCCAGACAGTTTGATTTTCTGGTTGTTGTGGTTGTTTTTTGTTTTTAAATTAGTTGTTGTCCTTTTTGGTTGTGAGAGGAAGAAACAATGACAATTAGAATTTTTTTAATTCTTGATATTCATTCAATTCACCTATAAAATTTCAATGGATTCTGTTTCTACTTTATGCCATTTTTGTACCCTTCTTTTCCTAAAAGCCCAGAATATTTTACCACAGTCACTTGAAAACACCTTATATATTAGAAGCCAGAATCCCTGGCATCAAGCCAATAATAAGTTTTTGCTTGGTGAACTAACACATTGTTTTTGCCAGACAAAAGGAGAGTAAGGCTGATAGACAACTTATAAAACCCTTATGAAATGACTTACTGTGTTTCCTCAGGGAAGAGTTGAAAGAAATCGGATCATGGCTCATATTATTTGTGTCAGAACTAAACACAGTTATTGTATAAAGTTTGTAAAACATTGGATACTTTGTGTAGAACTGCATTTTAGTTTGTAGGTGTGTGTATTATTTCCCTAACCTGCTGGTCCAAGTTTGCAGAAGACATAAGAGCTGTATTCTAAAAATGGAAACCACAGCGTTCTCACATTTTCATTAGGGTATCTAAACCTGAGCCTTACAAGGGTGACTCTGTGACAGCACAAATTGAAAGGGGTTAATTGTGTGGCAGTAATTTAAGTCCTGTGCTTCTGCTTTTATATTTCCACAATTCATTTTTATAGTACTTTGGGTTTATGACATTTTTATTTGCCTTATTTCATTTAATCCTAAGACTGTAGAAGGGAGACATTATTAACCCACATTTTATAACTATGAAGAACCTGAAGCTAAGAGATTTTAAGTTATTCAGAGAGAAAAACCAATCTTTGGGCAATCTTTTCTAGTACAATAAAAAGCTTTCTTTGTGTGATCATAGGTATGATGTGATTAAGGATTTTCAAATGTTGCTATATGTAATAGTAGTATGTGATAGGATCATTGGCTAGCATTAACAATGCCTTATAGCCAAATTGTATTGGTTACAACATGGGAAAGAAAGCAAAAATTCAAAACAGAAGAAATCATTTCTGATATAGCCACAATAATGGATTTGAAAGAATTGCCACTCCTGTTAATGTGGCTGAGATAGCAAAATATTAAAGAACACAAATTCAAAAGTGAACCATAAACCATTTTCAGATTAAATAATTAAGAATAAAGGAGTTTCCCTAAATAGCTACAGCTTGGCTATAATACAAGAAAGCATGTAAACATTTTCATTTATGGTCAATCAATGAATTTTCTATCTCAAAAACGTATAGACTTTTTGAAATATTTTGATTTTTTTCTGGTAAACTGGCTACTAAACTAAATACGTTGTATATTGACACATCCTCTTACACATACCAAGTATGCAAAAGTTATTAATTACACATTATGAGATTGTATACTGAGCTCACGTTCAGCTCAAGATTTTTAAAACCCTTGATATTTAAGGCTAATACAGCTGATATGTAAAAATTCAAAGATAGCCATTTCTAAGATACTCTTCATCCTGGTATTAAGTGCAAATATCTTTGAATACTTCCTATTTTTTTCATTTTAAGGGGACCCAGTTACTGTCTAAAGCCATTGGTGCCAGAAATCTTTTCTTCTAGTTGCCCTCTACCCTCAATCAGGTGCTTCCTGAATGCCCTGATCTACTACTGTTGAGCTTGAGATTCCAAAAGAGACTGAGCATCTTCCCCAACCTAGTCATTAATCATTTGCTGCTTAAATAGTTTAAAATTTATTCAAAGACAGTTCATCAATAATTATGCACATAGTATACCTGTGGGCATATAAAATATGAAACAATTTTCTACAACTTCTAAAGGCAAGGTAACAGTTTCTCAGACATTTTTTCTGAGGCTCCCAACAAATAGATTTTCTTTTATCAAGGAATCAGTTTTCAAACTATTTTCCTGAGAGTTCTAGGGTTTCATAAAGGGTGCTTCAGGGGCCTTAGAGAAGTTTGGGGGTGGTTACAGTAGGTGTCATTATCATGTTTAATCATTCAACTCACCTCATATATAGCAGTGGAACCACTTCTAATGTTGATATTCTTCATAAAATTTGGCTAGTGGCTACCAAGAGCAAAGCACCAATTGAAAACAATTGCTTTAAGGTGACCTAGAGCATCTTTAAATATCTAGTAAGATATATCGAATTCTCAAAACCCATATCAAAACACATTTAAATAATTTCAAATTTTTTAAATCATAACATACTACTATTTTAGGGGGAATATGAAGATGCCAAAAAATAAAAAGCAATGGTATTTCACATTAATTGGCCATTATTGTGCAATAATAAAGAACTCACTTTAAAAACCATGTGTTTGGCTGCCTGGGTACCCACACTGCTCCTTCTTTGATCTCAAGTGAAGCAACAGGAACTCTGAAAATGGCTTGTTCCCTCCCTTTCATTGCTTCAAAGAATATCTCTGCTCCACCTCTTCTCTGCCATTTTGAACCAACTGGCCCAGTTTTGCCTGGTTTCCACAGCAGATCCCTGGCTCT
>PVIA01016681.1:0-18093 GCA_004024845.1 Tonatia bakeri | reverse complement strand
CACTCAGATACCAATCTTAAGGTTATGCCATTTGCAACAGAGAAGTCTAAATCCTTTGAAAATCAGCTTGTGCTGTGCTAATCTACTGGGTGGTAGAGTCAGAATATCTAATCGTCGAATTTCAAGTGATCTTAAAGCCAGAGCTGCTCATTATGAACTGACCTCTCAATCTTGAGTCTCCATATATTTGAATGTTTTTGAGTTTTTTCCTTGAGGTTGGTTTCTAGTTTCACTCCATTGTGATCTGAGCACACACTTGATTATGATTTCACTTTTTTTTTCTTTTCTTTTTTTATTGTTGTTCAAGTACAGTTGTCTCCATTTTCCCTCCACTACTCCCCCAAACCCTGGCCATCCCCACTTCCCACTCTCAATTCTACCCCACTTTGGCTTTATACATGTTCCTTGACAACCCTTTCCTTGAATTTGTTGAAGCTTGTTTTGTGCCCTACCATGTGATCTATCTTTGAAAATGTTCCATGTACATGGAACTGGCATGACATGTATATAGACAGGAAGACCCAGCAGGAATCCACTGTAAAGCTGAAGCTATACATTCAAGAGCAAAATTGAACAGCTCAGAGTGCAACAGTAAACTGCAAAAGGAGGTGGTCCAGGTCCTCATGCCATCCTCTAGTGTTGCAATAGTGCCTCCCCTTCAATTCACAATCACATGGGAGTCCCTTCATGATGAACTGACAGAGATGAAAGAGTGATTAGCTTGGCTTACTGGTCATCCAGTATTTTGGGCTAAATTGTGTTTCCCAAAAATTGTATATGTTGAATTTTGGGAGACCCTAACTCCCAGTACCTCAGAACATCTATAATTGGAGACAGAGTCTTTAAAGTGATAATTAAGTTATAACAAGGTCATTAGGTTGGGCCTTAATCCAATATGACTGATATCCTTTATAAGGAGATTAGGACATGGACACATATAGATGAAAGATCATGTGAAGATACAGAGAGAAAACACTATCTACAAACCAAGCAGAAAGGCCTCAGAAGACATCAACCATGTCAACACCTTGATATTAGACTTCTGGGCTTCAGAGCAGAGAGGAAATAAATTTTTGTTGTCTAAGCCACCCAGTCTGTGGTATTTTTTCACAACAGCTCTAACAAACTATTATAACAAGTATGTGGATATAGCCAAAAAATGGACTTTTTCTATGTTGCAGTCTACTCAGAGATGGCCTTGAAAGGCAGCTATAAGGAACAATACTTCCAATGGACAGAGTTTTGAGTTATGCACCTGGTCATACAGTTTGTGTGAAAAAGAAAGTGTCCTGTGTGTACTTTAACTTATGAGAAATGTGAAATGGCCTGCCTGGGAGGCCATTTAACTTCAGATGCTTTTAACTTTAGGCTCTGCAGGTTTAGAAGCTTTGGTTTCCAGAAGGTACACTTCTAATAGGTACATAGTAAGAGTCCCATTGAGTTTTAAGCTGTGGTGGACATCTGGTCCCAACAGGCTCCTCAGGCCTAGAGAGCAGCAAAGAAAAGAACCCCATGCAGATGCAAGAAGTAGAGAGTAGTGATTAGTGTTGGCTACAAAAAATAGGCTTCCCCATGATTATACCCTTTCCACGGGGGATCCATGGCCCCAAACTGATGGATACAAGGATGTGAATTCCCAGCCCCATTGCCCTAGTTTGGGACAACCCTGACTGTTAAACTCCAGACTTTTAAACTGGATTAGCTGAGCCTAGTTTGCAAGAGTGTTGCATACTTTGTTCTTCTGCCTTAATTTGCCTTCCTCATTTTCTTACTGGTAAATCTGAGAGCCCTTCTCAATAAATATTCAGTAATAACTTGATGACTCAGACTGATCCATCTGTCAATTATCCAGAGAAGTATACTAAAATCTCTCATTTAATTGTGATATCTTTTCCTCCCTATAGTCTGTCAAATTTTTCTTTACATATTTGGTAAATATGTTATTAGGTGCATAAATATTTAAAATTGTCATATCTTCCTGGTGAATTAAACCTTTTATGATTATTAAGTTTATTCATTCATTTGTTTAACATCTACTTTATATTTAGTGAGGATTTACTATGTACCAGGCTCTGTTCTTGGTTCAATGACTAAACTGAGAAATAC
The DNA here is from genome assembly GCA_004024845.1 of Tonatia bakeri. Lineage (NCBI taxonomy): Eukaryota > Metazoa > Chordata > Mammalia > Chiroptera > Phyllostomidae > Tonatia > Tonatia bakeri. The sequence goes on along the minus strand of PVIA01016681.1, from coordinate 15,987 downwards.
ACCCCTGCCCTAGTGGAGCTCACATAGAGATACTTTATTACTCAAGTGATGCTTTCTACCTTGTAAACTATTATGTTTTATATAATATAGCTCTAATTCTTTTTCTTTTGGTTAGAATTTATTTTCTATATGTTTTTCATCCCTTTGCTTTTGGCATTTATGCTTTAGATGTCTCTTTAGAGAACATGTACTTGGGATTTTTAATATTTGCCTTTTAACTGATTATATAGTTTTTATAGATTATTTTATATAGCTTTATTAATTTTGTTTATCTTTTCTCTACCTACAAGAGTGTAGATGATTATCTCAGCACTATTGTTTCCCTGCTATACCTTAAATGTTTGAAACAGGGTTTTCCACTGTCAGTATGATTTGTTAAATAACTATTGACATTTTGGGCCAGGCAGTTGTTTATTATGGATAGTTGTCCTGTGCATTATAGGATATTTAGCAATTGTCTTGCCTTCTACTCACTAGGTACCAGTAACAAGTACCCAAATGTCTCATGACTTTGCCAAACATCCCCTGTGGGACAAAATCAGCCCTGGCTAAAGACTGGCAATCTGGAACAGCTCCTGTAACGATATTTATTAATTAATAAGTGAAGAATCATAAGACTGAATTCCAATTTTGTCCTTTACTGAATGTGTATATAAAACAATCATAATAGTAACTAACTTATTTTTGCTGGTAGGATTAAAGACAATAATGCATATAAAGCATTTACCAGGGGGTTTGATACATAGTAAATACTCAAAAATGTCTTTATTATTATTACCATTAGTATCATTTAAGATCTGTGTTAAACTTCACCTTCTCTTTGAAGCCTTCTGTGATTTCTTCCTTACCAAATTACTCATTCTTTCTTCTAAATTCTACTAAAAATTAGTCTTTCACAGACCATGTCCATCCATTTTAATTATTTGTTTTATTGTCTGCTTATTTTAATGGACTGTGAACAGCTCCTCAAGGAAAAGAACATTTATTTTGTTATCTCTTAAGCTTATATAGCATTTGGCACAACTCTTCTTTTCTCCTTGAGAGTGGAGGAGATTGAAACCTATGAAAATGATGGGACATTGGGAAAGGTTTCATCATTGACCTTGCATAATAGAAGCCTTCTTTCTTGCTCCTGGATAGAGTACCAGAGCAGAGATGGAGCTGATATTAAGGGGAGTCTTCAGACTCTCTATGCCTTGCCTCATCTAAATGACATTAACTTCCAAAGTGAACAATAAAATTGGGAAAATGGACTCCCCAAATCATGGTGTCAACCCCTAGACTTAGGACCAGAAGTCATATTCATTGTGTAAAATGTTTCTCCTGAGAACATTCAATGGAAGCTAATGATAGAAAATAATTATTCCCTTTGAAGAGACTAAGAACTTTACATAGAGTTCATAGCGAGGCAATAGAACATAGTAGAAAAGAATTAAGATGAAGTATTTACACAGACCTGAATGTGAAGCCTAGCTTTTATCTTTTACTAGCTGCCTGACCTTAGATAAGCTCCCAAACCTCTGTGAGCCTCATAATGTCATGTGTGAAATGAGAGACAATAAGAATACCTAACTCATAGAGCTAGTCTGAGGATTAAAAAGCATAGTGCTTCCAGCAAAAGAAACAAGCAAAAAACAAACAACCTAAAACAATGTGACATCTATGTATGAATATATAGTGGAATATTATTTAGCTATGAGAAAAGAGGCAATCCTGCCATTTGTGACATCAGGGATGACCCTTGAGGCCATTTGCTAAGTGAAATATGTGAGACAGAGAAAGACAGCTATGGTATGATCACATGTATATGTGGAATCTTAAGAAGATGAACTAATTAGAAACAGATTAGAGTGGTGGTTACCATAGGCTGGGTGTGGATGAAATGGAGAGATATTACTTAAAAGTTAGAAAATTCCAGTCATAAGATGAATTGAGTTCTGTGAATCTAATGTACAGCATGGTGACTATAGTTAATACTACTGTATTATATACTTGAAAGTTGCTAAGAGAGTAGATCTTAAATGTTCTCACCACAAAAAGAAATGGTAACCATGTAATATGATGAAGATGTTAGCTAAGGCTATGGTGGTAATCATTTTGGAATATAAGTGCATCAAATAAACATGTTGTACACCTTAAACTTACCCAACATTACATGTGAATTATATCTAAGTAAAGGTGGGGAAAAATGAATATTGCTTAAAGCTATGGTCTGCCTGGCACATAATAATGCTTAAAAATGATAGCCTGTTTGTATTGCTTAGTATATCACATTGCCTGAGGAAAGGAGTTGTTTCATTACATTCTTCTCTACTTACTACCTCCTTCATGTTTTCAAACATATCTCCACTCCCAATATATATTAAACAATACCAAATCAGGATATTGTAAACTGAAAAGGAAATTGTGTGGCAAATAATTAACTGAGGTGGACATTAACACAGATCTACTCACAAATTCTTTTTAATTTTTTTTCAAAAATCACTAAATTTTCATTACCACAATAAACATATACTATAAGGAATAATGTTAGAAGTTCTAAAAAATTGCATTTTAAATACACTAAACTATGAATTATGATTGTAGTTTAGGTTCCAAAGCCAGTTTCACATTAAATACCCTTGCTTTTTTTTTCTTTATATTCTAGTGAGAAAGAACTACCTGTTTTCCACTAGTCAAAGGTACTAGTTTTCCTTTTTCTAAACTTGCCATCTCTTTGACTTAGGTAGCACAGAGAAGAAATTTCTGGGAAAGAAGAAAAGACTATAATTCTTTTTTGTTCTTTATATGCTATTCTCTCTCATCTCAGTGCAAAGCTGTTGACTACTCTGAAAATCTGTGATTGTGTTTCTTCGATGAAAAGTTTCAAGGTTCTTAGCTTTTATTTCCCCTTTATTTGTTCTGTTTAACCACATACTACCTATTGTACAAAACAGCCGACAGCACATTCCTCCCATCGAGACCCCAAATCTGATATTAGAGAATGAAATGTATGAGGCAACTAGATCTGACTCTCCCAATTACAGACTGTCCTCCAAAAGTAATTTGAAATTAGACTAATAAAATCGACCTATATATAAACTTATGATTTCAAAATACTATGTTTATGTGAGAAATAAATATTTTAGAGAAATTTCAAGTGGATCTACCAGAACAATGAAACTACAATTTTGATATGTGTTACAGAAAGGCTACTTTGGAAAATTAAAGCATGTTTCTCAGAAATAGCCAATGGCATTGATTTTTTTTTCCATTGGTTTAACAGTAGGAACAATGATCATTTTAATACTGACTGCCTGGCATATAGTAGCATCCCAACAAAAGTTTGTTAGGCATGTGGATGTCAGAGTAAATATGGGAGGGGGCAAAAGTAGCTTTACAGTTGTGATTATGTGAAATAGTTTATTCTTGTATTCTTATTAATTATTTATTATTGTATAATTATTATATTGTATTAACTGTAAATCTACATTTGCCAACCCCTGTAGAATACTGCAACATTATGTTTAGGGGCAAAAAATTACTATATGCACAGATGTGCACACTGAAAACAAATTTTCAGTAAACGTGTGTTGATTACATACATAATAGTCATTATAGTCTATACAATGTTAACCAGATATTAAATTCAGTGAAGTACATTTTGATCTATAATATATCTTTGGTGTGTCTCAAAGGCTTGAAGCAGAGAAAGTAAATAGCAAAGAGATATATATGGTATGTTGCATTTTATAAAACACTTACAGAACTTTCACTCCTGCCCATGTTACAGGGAATGGAGCTATGCAGAAAAAGAGCAGTTTTAATCTTTAGCTGACTACTAATCAATATATTTGTAGGATGAGTTCTATGAGACCAGAGAAAGAATGACTGATTGTGAACTATCAGTTGAAAGTGTTCCAGATCTCACTATCACTGCCCTCTAGGAATGTACTAGTAGATGAAGAGGCTGAGTTTATTACTTATTGCATGAGGGAGAATGAACACCAGGGTGTATCAGTACTAGAGTATTGGAAAGAACCTATTATAGGATTTGGGCTTTGGTTGGGTAATTTGCTCTAGATTGAATGTTGTCAGAGAAGAACGATGATTCTATGACTGGATATCAAATTAATTTTTATATAGAAAGAGAGCAGACTAGAGCAAATATAAAGCTGTAATTAAAAAAAAAAAACCAAGTAACACTCACTTATATTAGCAGAGAGGAGGATATATTGTACTTTGGAGATTGCACAGTGATCTTACATTTTTCTGTGCTTAGAAAATATCATAATATGGCATTGTTTTATCTCTCCTTATCATGGTCTGAAATGAGTGTTCTGTGAGATTTTGTCCAACAAGAAAATAATAAGGCTTAACTGTGAGTGGCAGGCCAGCTTCTTACAGCACTAAGGCCTGGCTATAAGTGTTAGACTAGTTCCCAGATGTCAAGAACTGTTATTTTTTAAATTTTCCATACATAGGGTTCTAACATCTTCAAAATCCTACCAGTGAAAGTGGAGAGACCTCACTTACACTGCAAGCAATCAGTAGACATCAGAAGGCTACATAAGCCCAATGGTAAATGTTACTCTAGACTCACCCTAACAAAGATTAAAAACAAACCTTAAAATAAATATCCAGAAAAGGGAAAAATCCTTAACATCACAATCCACAAATCTTTCTGTAACTGACTAGCAAAGCAAACTGAACAGTAAACTGTGATCCATAAATAGGAGAAAATCAGAGATGATGTAATTAGTTGACAGGGGCTTTAACATAGCTATTTAAAAGAATGTTAGTATGCTCTACACTTTAAAGAAAAATGTGAACATAATGAGGAGAGAAATAGAAAACAAAACCTGAAAATTTGGAGCTAAAACATACACAATATGACATTATAAACTAAGTGGATGGAATTCCCTGAATATTATACACTACAAAAGAAAATACATATATGCTGAAACAAAGATAGGAAATTTGGATGGTGACTATGGAATTTGACTTATTATGAGCATATTAAATAACCTCACTGAGGAGGGTAGGGAAATAGGTACATATGAATGGATTCTATAAAACTAAAGGCAAAACAAGTTCCACATAAAAACTGCACTATACTGGATAACATTGTTTCCCACTGGGGTGCAGTGTAACAATTCTGAAACCACTTGACATCTACACTGGAGCTGAACAACTAAGCAAATAGGTGATGGACTGTGAGATCCCAGCTTCTAACTGTTGGAATGGGAGGTTGTAGACAAGCAAGGCAGAAGATAGAATGATACATATGATAATGGAGTTGAAGACAACAGTATAAGCTCATATTTAGCTTAATATGGATATAGATAGCTACACATAGAAACATTTATATAATTGAATAGACATACATATACTTTCTCATTTTATCAGCTGAGATGATCTAGAAGTGATGACAACCCAGTAACAACCAACATACCTAGGACTCAAATCTTGCTTTCCAATATCATTCTCCAATACAAGAAACCAGGGTTCCTTGAAGAAATGACTGATTATAGTACTAGTGTAGGAAATACACAATATGAATGTGGAGCATCTTGAAATGCCAGAAAGTAAGGAAATTGCAAAAGTAAATGTTGCGAGCACATCAAAAAGACAGAGAAACCAATAGAGTTAATGGCCAAAGCTGAAACACTATGAACAACAAAATTAATAAAGTAGCATTGAATTATAATACAAACTATACAATAAATACTTAGGGATCCATAATGATATAAATACATTTTTGACTAAATGAGGAAAAGAGACAAATCTATACAGAAAAATTCCAAATAATTTATGTTGATACCCCCTGCTCTAAGAGTTGTAGTTTAATTCCCCTCTCCTTTGAGTGCTGGCTGCCCTTAACAATTTACTTTGAAAGAATAGTGTCTGGAAAGAGAGTGGTAACTTTATTGTGGTGAAACCTAGCATATATTACTTTGGCTAGGTGATCAAGGCCAATGCCATGTGATATCATGTAGCCCCAATATGATGTGGCAAGAAAAACAGCTCACCTCTCTGATATTCTTCCCTAAAACTCATAACCTCAGTTTAATAATCAGATTCTGATTATTCTGATTACTAAACTGACAAAATCCCAATTGAGGGACATTCTAGGAAATACCCCATTGGTACTTCTCACAACTGTCATAATTATCAAAACCAAAGGAAGTCTGAGAAAGAGCTAAGAGGAGCCTAAGGAGATATGATTACTAAATGTAATGTGGTGTCCTACATGGCATCCTGGAACAAAAAAAGGACATTAGGTAAAGCCTAATGGGTACTGAATAAAGTATCAACTTTAGTAAATAATAATATATCAATTTTGTTTTCTATATTCTTGCTTGTTCGATTCTAGTTGTCTGAACTTTTCTCTCTTTGCCCCCTCCTGCACTACCCACCCCCACCTCCCACTCTTGATCCTACCCACCCTTGGCTTTGTCCGTGGGTCCTTTATACATGTTCCTTGATGGCCCTTCCCCTTCTTTCCCCCTTTATACTTCCTCCCCCTCCCCTCTGGCAGCTGTCAGTCTGTGCATGTTTCCATGTCTCTATTTTGTTCCTCAGTTTATTTTGTTCATTAAATCCCTCTTATAAGCAAGATCATATGGTATTTGTCTTTTTTCCAGGGGGGCTCCATTTTGGCTCATTTGTCATGATATACATACCATATTAGTGTAAATTGTGAACAATGGGAAAAACTGAAAGTGGGATTTTTTTTACATATGAACTTGTTGTATTATCTTCATAGTGAATATAAAAGTATACTGAAATTATTAATTAAAAAATTTTACAGAGCACTAGTGTCAAGTGGAATAATGTTACATGATCCAATATATGTGTATTAGGAGTCCAAGAAATAAAAAGGAGAAAGGTGGAAGCAGAAAAAATTATTTGAGGATAAATGAATGAGATTTTATAAATTTGATGAAAAAATATAAATTCATAGAACAAGCAGTTCATTTAAACCAGAAATGTTACGTGTAGATGAATAAAAAGAAGAATTTTGCAGAGTACTTGTCAGAAATCATGAAAGCCAGAAGATACTTTGACAAAATTGATAAAGTGCTAAGGCAAAGGAAACTGTTGTCCTAGATGTCTATATCTAGTGAAAGTATATTTTGGAGATGAGGCCATACAGAAATTTTCAGAACCAAACAAAAAAGTGGAGCTAATTTTTCACAAGCAGTACTGAAGTTTAAGAAATGACAAAGAATTGTCGACAAGAGAAATCTGTGAGGGATTTTATGAGTTTATTTGAGCCAAACTGGTGACAATTGCCAGGAAGCAAAATCTCAATGGATTGAAAAAATGCTCCAGGGAATGGCAGTTTTGCAGCTGATTGTATACATTAGAATCAAAGGAAGAGGCGTAAAAGGGGGTTACATGAATTCTAATGGTGGTACAGTAAAAGGGCAGGTGAAAACAAAGGTGAGAAAATCTCTGAGATTAAATAAAAAGCAGAATGGAGAGACACTTCTTTTACATTGGTGGGTACAGGATGGTTAATAATTAAAATGTTCATCATACATAGAGATGGTATGCTGGGAACAAGATGGCAATTAGGATTTCTGTAGTCCCCTGCTCCGGTGCTAATGATTATACCTTGAGGGATCTGGAAAAGATAACTCTGATAGGTTGAAGGCCTGTTAGTTTAGATGCAAAAAGACAATAGGCTCACTTAAGGTAAAGACTGATCTTTGTCATGAAAGCTACAGGCCTAGGATGTGACTAATAGCCACCACTTGTTTTAGGTGGGAAGTTTTATGTTCAGACCATTCTGTGTGGTTACTTTCCCTCTCTGAGTTTGTAAGGTGTACTGTGCAGTGCCCCCCACACCAGATCTTCTCAGATTTAATATGTGGCCCCTTTTTCATCCACAGGATGTTTTTCAGATTGAAGGAGAATGACATATACCACCTTGAAATTTGGATCCATATGAAGTAAAGGGCTTAAAGTGATGAATATTGTGTTAGTTTTGAAGATTTTTTCATTAATTAGGGGAAAGAGATAGAATACACAAATTGATGAAAAAGTTTTAGAATTTTTTCTAAATGAATGAAGGAGGGGGACTGTCACTATATAGCCCTCAGTCATTTAAAAATAATATAAACTTCAAGCAACTTTATGACAATAGTTTGCCACTGTTTAAAGAGGACCAAAGGCAGTATTAGCAAAAGAAAAGAAAGGATTATTTTTAGACCAAGACATCTTTGGGTGGGGAAGGGAAAGGCAAGAGTTTTTTCATGCCGATTGCCTCTTCTTTCTATGGGAGATGGAGAGCCCATGTAACCTCATTGATGTTTACCAGAAAATTCCAGACTGGTCGGTTAAAATTATATTTCTGGGAGATGTTCAAACAGCAATTAGGTGATGTATTGATTCTACATTTGGTGTCATGGGCTTTAGCATAAGTGATGCCATCCATTTTGGGCTTCTGGTTTTCTCTTTAATATGACTTAGGTGAAATGGGCTCTTTTCTTAAAAGACACAATGCCTAAATACAACAGAGAATTGTTATAGTTCTACATTGGGTGCCTACATTGTATACAAATATATAATTCATATGTAGTAAAAAAAAAGCTGAATAATTTGCATAAAGCACATTTTTAAAAAAATATACTAATTATAAAAAATAGTACTAACATCATTTTCCTGTTTGTGCTACATAAATACTACTAATTATGTTCTCTATACATCTGCCTTTAAAATTCTCTTGAAGAAGAACTAGCTCTGCTGACAAATAGTTCCCGGGATGAAGTTATCCATGTAAATTTGCCCCTGAAGCATTTGTCTTTGGGGCACTCAAGTTTCAGGAGTCTTGATTGAAAGCTAGCAACTGTTTTTCTTGTTTTGGCATAAGACAAAAAACAAATGTTTTATCAGAGAAAGATGACTAAGCTATGTACTTCCTAATTATGCTACCTTGGTTGGTCAAGTTCCTTAACTTAGCTGAGCCTCAGTTTCTTATTTATTAAATGGGCCATAATACCTGTTTCTCAGAGTTTGAAAATTAATCATTTAAAAATCTAAAATTGGTGGATACCCATTAAATGACAGCTATTGTAATTCATTTGACATGGTTATTTGTTTTTGTTTACAATTATGCACAAAGCTAGTTTAAGGGTACACAGTATTTTCCTTTAGTGACATTACATCTATTATAGTTGAGGAATGCCATTTCTATAGCTACCAAAATTGCCAAGCAGTTTCATAGATAGAGCCTGTTACCACTGTGGGGGAGTACACTTTTAAATTAAGTAACAAGGTGATAACTTGAACACTGTAATTGTCTTTGTGTCTGGGGCAAGAGTATAACATTGCAAGGGGGCACTTTTGCCTTGCTAAAGTTTTTTATGATAATTTATTGACAGGTTGATTGGCAAAGTTAGTTTTTGATGTGGGTTTCCTTCTTTATATTGGAATTAAAATGCTGTTTAATTTAAATGTCAACCAAAATAAATTTTTAGAGAGAGAACTTGCAGTGATCCTCTTTGGCACATCATAATTAAATCTTTTGTATTACTTCTTCATTTTGATTTTCTTTCAGGTAGAAAAGTATAATTTATAAGTTTGTCTTAGTATAAATGAAGATACAGTTATTACAGAGTAAGAAAAAAGTTGAACTGAAGAAATAGCTAACTTACATTCTAAATAAAACTTAGTTATATCTAGTTTGTTATACAGCTATCTTATTCCTCCCTTCATGGTAGCTCTGAGAGCAGTGGTGTAAATGGAAAATAAACAGTATGTGATCAAAAGGTGTGGGATCCTGCTTACACCCTTTTAAGACATCAGATACATCACCATCACATGTAACAATATTGCAGCAAAAAATCAATGCAATCTACTCCTGAAACATACATCTTTTACAACCCACATCAAAGAGTGGTGAATGATTTGATAAGTCACCTTATTTTAACATAGCAAAGTGAAGATTTGGCAACAAGCCTCAAAATAAGATGTCTTCAGTATTAGACAACAGATTTTTAAAAAATTTTGATTCATTTAATGTTGAATACCTACCATGAAACAGGCAGTATGCTAACTAGGTCTGAGGTGGGAATACACAGAATTTTACAGGATATGACCCTAGTTATCAAGAGACTTTCAGTGTAGTAAGAGATATAAGCCTTGTGTTTAATAATTATTTATCTGCTATACTTAAAGTTGTGTTACATGCATATCAATATACTAGCTAATGAGATCTTAAGAAAAATCAATTAATGGTTATTGTCCACATTTTGTGGGTGAGGAGAATGAGACCCATATGTCTAAAGTCTGATGCCAAAGATCACAGATCTAGTAAAAGACAGAACCGGACTGTGACTTTTGGCCTTTATGTTCTAAGTCTAAACGCTATTTCTATTGTACTTTACCACAACATCCTTTGTATATTTCATTTGTGAAATGTTATGAGAGCGACAATGCAATATAAGAGTACAAAGGAAGTAAACCAATCTTTAGTCAGAAGTTTTGCCAATTCTTCACAGAAGAGGAAACATTTCAACTGGGACATGGGGGATCATCTTAATTTTAGTACATAGATGTACAGTGAAACATAGAGGAGAGAATTGGCCTGTTAACTAGGGGATTTTCTTTTTTTATTGTTGTTCTAGTACACTTGTCTCCATTTTCCCTCCACCACTCTCTTTGCCCAACCCACCCCCACCTCCCACCCTCGATCCTACCCTCCTTTGGCTTTGTCCACGTGTCTTTTATACATTTAACTAGAGGGTTTTAAAGGTGACAGCCATATTTGGAGAATGACAGCACCATTAAGCCTAATGGGAAATTCTAACAGGAAAATGCTTGAGACAAATGGTATTCACCATGATTGCTAAATTGCTGATGATCTTGCCATCCATTTTATTATTAAAAATATTTAATAATAATATTTTATTATTAAAAATATTTAATAATAATATTTTATTATTAAAATGATTCAAAAACCTATATTAATAACTCTATGCTATAGCCTAAAGCAGGGGTGTCAAATTCATTTTCAAGGGGGGCCAAATCAGCCTTGTGGTTGCCTTCAAAGGGTCGAATGTAATTTCAACTCCTTAACGGTTAAGGAGTAGTTACATTTATACAGTCCTAAAATTATTTTGGCCCTTTGAAGGCAACTGTGAGGCTGATGTGACCCCCAGTGAACATGAGTTTGACACCCCTGGCCTAAAGCATGGATTCAGAAAAGAGATAAATAAGTGGACTTGAGAGAGAAACATTCAGATAACTGAAGAAAGAAAACTTCAGAAAAGGGAAAAAACAACTTCAAAGACATTGAAATAAGAATGTGCATAAAGTGATCAAAGAAATTTAGTTTGCCAGTGAAGCTGGAGTAGAGTGAATGAGCAGAGTACTGGGAGATGCGTTCACAGAGGTAACTCAAGTGAAGAGGGAGGGCTGGTGGTGGGCAGATCCTAAAGAGCCTTTCAGCTTAACTCTGAGGATGAGTGTTTTGAGAAAAAGAATGACTTGATCTGACCAGATTTATAAGGATCACTGTGGCTTCTGTATTGAGACTGGACTGTAGGAGGGAAGTGGCTAGAACCAGGAGTCCAGACAGGCAGCCACTGCAGTGCTTTAGATAAGAGGTGATGATGGTTCCAATAAGCATATTGTCAGAAGGAATAGTAATAAGTGGATGAATTACAGATTTATTTTGAAGGTAGAGCCAGCAGTATTTCCTGTCTGACTAGATGTGAGGAGTGACAGGAAGAGAGAATGCAAAAATACCTCCAAGTTTTATGGCCTGAGCAACTGGAAAGATGTTGGCATCTAATGAGAGGGAAATGACTGAATGGAGGAGGTTTGGGCAGAGAAGGGAGAGATCACAATCTCGGTTTAGGGTGTATGTTAAGTTGTGTTAGGCATGCAAGTGTTGACTTCAGAGGAAAGGTCTGTGCTTTAGACACAAGTATGGGAATCATTGGCATAGAGATGGTATCTAAAGACATGTGCATGAATGAGATCACCTAGAGAGTGAATATTGATAAAGAAGAGATTTAAATTTTGAGTCCTAGGGATCTATAAGTCAGAGAAAAGAAGAGGAACCAGTAAAGAAGACCAAGAGAAACATGAAAAGTAACAGGAAACAAGAAGATCGCTGTGCCCTGGAACCGAAGTGAAGAAAATTTTTCAAGAAGGGAATAAGCAATTGTGTCAAGGGTTGTTAAGAGGTTGGATAATTTGAGGACTGAGAGTTGATATTGGATTTAGCGATGTGGGTATTGTTAGTGACATTGATAGAAACAGTTTAGATGCACTAATAAGGGTGAAACTTTGCTTGCAGTGAGTTTATTGAAGAGCGAGGAGAGAATAAAAGGATGTAGGATCAAGAAAGTAATTTTTTTTGGTATTCAACATTATTTTGTATTAGTTTCAGCTGTACTGCACAGAAACTAGACATTCATGTAGCTTACAAAATCTTTCCTCTGCTAATTCAAATGCCCACCTGGCACCTTACATTGTTATTACCATATTGTTAAATATATTCATTATGCAAGAAAGTATTTTTTATGTCTTTTTTGTTTGTTGATTGGAGATAAGGCAGGAAAGAGGGTGTTTGTATGCTGATGTGAAAATTATTCAATGGAGGGGGAAAACCTGATGGAAGGGAAAAGTTGATGGAAATTTGCTATGAATTTAGAAATAAAGGGGATAATTGCTAGAACAGTGTCTTTCAACTGGGAAGAGAAGATGGTATCTAATGCTTTTGTGGAGAAAGTGGCCTTAACTAGGAGCAAGAATGGTTCATTCAGAGTAACCAGGATGAAAGGGGAGTGGTATTTGGAACAGATGCAGGTGGGTGGGCAGGTGTGGTAATGGGGGCTCTGTGGAAGTTGGTGCCTTTGACTGCTCCAGTTACTCCTGCATGTAAGATCCAAGATGAGACCAGACTAAATGTTCTCCTTCATTATTAATTCCTGTCTGCTATAGAAAACATGGAAGTTCTTCCAATTCCTCTTTTAAATTATGACAAAACTGAATATGTGTAGAACTCATCAGTGAAAGCGGGAAGCAAAACCTGCAAAAGTCTCAAAGAAAAATGTTTAACAATGTAAAACAGTGTTAATATTAATCATAACAATAATATTCAATTCTATGTAAGAATTGTTACTATTTAGGGGACTTAATATAGGTATTGTTTGCTTCTCATTATTTTCACCTGTCACATTTTTGGAAGTATAAAGCAGGATTTATGTAGCTGATCTTTAATGATATTCCCAGAATGGTGAAACTAATAAACTTGTGTCATAAAAGTTACCTATCTATTTTACAAATATATTTTGAAGACCTGATGTGTGTGAGTTACTATGCAGGTTCTCTGGATACAAAGATGACTAAGACACAGTCCCTGCCCTGGACAGAGACAGGAGGGAAAAAAGACAAGGAAAGCAGACAGTTGCAACATGGAAAATGTGTACCATGATGGAGAGATACATAGAATATAGTAAATGTCATGGAAACACAGAGGTAGGAGAACTCATTGTGGAGACCATTTACATCGACTCCTAGATGGTATTTTGGATGAATCATTTTTAAATTTTATTTTGTAAAAAACATTTTTCAATTACAGTTTATATTTGATATTATTTTGTATTAGTTTCAGGTGTACAGCATAGTGGTTATACATCATGCACTTTACAAAGTGTTCCCTCCCATATTTCCAGTACCCACCTGGCACAATACATAGTTAATACAATATTATTAACTACATTTCCAATGCTCTACTTTATATCCCCATGACTATTTTGTGAATACCAATCTGTATTTCTCAATCTCTTCACTGTTTTCACCCAGTCCACCAAACCACCCTCCTTCCCTGGCAACCATCAGTCTGTTCTCTGTATCTATGACTCTGTTTCTGTTTTGTTTGTTACTTTATATTGTTCTTTAGATTCCACATATAAGTGAAATCATGTGGTATTTGTCTTTTTCTGGTTGATTTATTTCACTGAGGATACTACCCTCTAGGTGCATCTGTGCTGTCACAATAAATTTTCATTTATCTATTCACTATTAATTCATTATTTTTCACATAGCATTACCATTCACCCTATTAAGTTGTACAATTCAGTGATGTTTAGAATATTCACAGAGATGTACAATCAACATGATTATGTAATTTCAGAATATTTTTATCATCCCAAATTTATCCTACACATATTAACATTCACTGTCCATTCTCTCCTCTCAGCATTTTGCAACCGCTAATCTACTTTCTGAGTCTATGGCTTTGGCTGTTTTGATAATTCATATAATTATGATCATACAATATGTGGCCTTTTGTGTCTGGCTTCTTTGACTTAGCATAACCTTTTTAAATTTCATCCACGTAACATGCATCAAATTTCTTTTTACAGCTGAATAATCCACTATGTGTATATACCACACTTTATCCATCCTGCAGTTGATGGAAATTTGCATTGTTTTCATAGTTTGATTATTATGAATACTGCTGCTGTGGATGCTTGTGTTTAAGGTTTTGTGTGAACATATGTTTTCAATTCCCCTCTCTTATTTCTGATTTTAGAAATTTGAATCTTCTTTCTTTGGGTCAGTCTAGCTAAGAGTTCATTGATTTTGTTGATCCTTTGAAAGAGCCAACTTGTGGTTTTGTTGATTCATTTCTGTTGATTTTCTAATCTATATTTCATTTATTTTTACCGTAATCTTGATTATTTCCTCCCTTTGGCTTGATTTGATTTCACTTACTTTTATAGGTTCTTAATGTGATATGTTAGGTAAATGATCTGAAGATTTTGTTTTTTTTTTCTTATGTATCTTATAACTGAAAATTCGCAACTTTTGAGCACCTTCACCCATTCCATCCACATACTACCCCTCACCTTGTCAACCAACAGTCTGATTTCTATATCTATGAGTGTATTTTTGTTTTGTTTTGTTTTCAGATTCCACATATAAGTGAGATTATATGGTACTTATCTTTCTCTGTCTAACTATTTCTTTTAGCATAATATCCTTAAGGTCTATCCATGTTGTCATAAATGGCAGGATTTTTTTTCAGTTTTTATGGCTGAATAATATTCTATTGAGTATATATACACATATTTTTAAAATTCATTCATCCATCAATGGACCCTTAGGTAGTTCCTGTATCTTGGGTATTGTAAATAATGCTGTAATAAATATAGGGGTGCAGATATATTTTTGAGTTAGTGTTTTTGTTTGCTTCGGATAAATATCCAGAAGCAGAATTGCTGGACCATATGATAGTTTTATTTTTAACTTTTTGAGGAATATCCATATTGTTTTCCACAGTGGCTGTACTAATTTGCATTTCCACTTGCAGTGCACAAGAGTTCATTTTTCTCCATATTCTCACCTATTTGAGTTTTTTAAAATATAGATGTTCAAAACTAAAAATTTATCTTCAAGCACTGCTCTAACTGCATGCTATTACTTTTTATTATTTGTATTTAAATTGTCATTTATCTCAAGTGTTCTTTAAGTTCCCCCATGATTTATTATTTAGCCCATTGGTTATTTGGGAGTATGTTGTTTAATTTATGCATATATCCCAAATTTCATTCTTTTATTGATTTCTAATTGAATTCCTTCTGGTCAGAGAACATACATTGTATGTAATTTATTGAGATTTGCTTTATAGCCTAAAATATGGTTTGTCTGAAGGAATTTTTAATGTACACCTGAGAAAAATATATGTTTTGCTATTGTTGGGTGGAAGGTTGTAGATTTTTGTCAGGTCTAGTTAGTTTATAATGTTGTCTGTTGTCTGAGTAATTTTTTTTTTTTTGGTTACTCTTCTGCCTAGTTTTCCTATCTACTATTGGAAGTTTTTGGCAATTATTTCTTGAAAAATTTTTTTACCACTTTTTCACTCTACTACCATTTGGGGACTCTTGTTATGCATATTTTAGTGTGATTGTTGATGGTCTCTTTGTCTTGCTTTTTACATTGTTTTTCTTTCTGTTCTTTAGATTGAATAATTTTTTTTTT